>CM076571.1:163779997-163884587 GCA_034641835.2 Pinus albicaulis | reverse complement strand
TAAAGTTTTAATTTGAAAGAGGAGCCACTGTTCCTTGAGGTAAGCTGCATATGAATTTGAAGGATACCTGTGTCGAATGTCCTCCATGCACAAATCTGCCACGGTGGCCACTTGTTTACCTTCTTGCTAAAGCTTCTGCTTCAAAAATGACTCTCTGAACCTCATCTAAAGGAGTTATCATGGAAGGCCACTTGTTTACCTTCAAAACTGACTCTCTGAGGCTCACATCAGATAAATCCTTCCCTAACTCAGCTACTTTCCCTTTTGAGGGACACTTAACCTATGTTAAAGTGGAAGATCTCCTTGGAACCTAAGTTCATTTAACAATTAGAAATGATATCCATAGACCATGTTAGTGTCAGTCTTTGCAGCCTTCCTCTAGTGATCAAACATGCTCTTACAAAGTGATTTTAAGGTGTTAAGGTCAAATTTTGTCATTTTAGTGAGTCTTCAAGCAAAATTTGGTCACTAAGTATTAAGTCTAGGGTTTGCTTTCTACCTTCAAAGTTGTCCAAATGTCGGTCCATGTCACCATTTAATGAGGTACTGGGCAAAGAGGATGTAGAGGCTCATTTGCTGATCTGAAGGGAAAATTTGAAGGAAGAAGAGATGAAAAACATAGATCCAGAGGAATCGACATCTCTAGAGGTAAAGCTTGACATTTTGGTAAAAGAGATGATGCAAAGGATCATCACAAGGAATGAGTATAATGTTCAAGCCCATGGCTCGCTGATTGAAGAAGAACAAGTTGTTGATCCAAAACATTTTGTTTCTTATCCCAGTTTTCATAGATCTGATAATGATTGTTTTGTAGATCATCTTGGAGAAGAGAGATCTGTTGATTTGACATGTATGCTTGATGATGTGTTTTATACCGATGATTTGCCTCAGTTTGATCAGTATGATGATGATTATGTTCTCCAAACAGAAGATAATCTTGCAGACAAATCAGCAGCTAGTTTGTGGAAGGAAGAAGTTCACTTTCAGCAGTTCGAATACAATGTTCAGCCATCACATATCAGCTATGGAAATGATGAGGAAAGTGCAGCAAATTTTGAAGTAAGTGAAGGATATTTTCCTTTTTGTTTTGATTTGTTTCAGTTCATCAGAGACAACTTCCATGCAATCAGAAATCAACTGTCAACAAGTCTTGATTTGGACCATCTTGAGGGCAATAAAAACCTTGTTCAAGACTTCCCATATCCAGATTTGCAGCCCCCGAATGCCATTGATTGTCAAGTTGCAGATGAAGACATGGAAGCTGGCACATATGATCAAATGATACAAGATGATTCCGTACCATTTTGTTTTGAATCATTTCAGTTTTTGAAGGGTAAATTGCATAGTAAATCTTCAAATGAGCAGCTTGTAGGAAATCATGTAATCTCATCGGAACTAATAGAAAATGGGTTGCAGCAGTCTTTTCAATTTTTCACGATCCAATAGCTGATGTGTTGGATGATGTTTGCAGTCAAAGTCTTTCTCCATTGACTATATGTAAGCTTGAAATGTGTACTGATACAAACTTGATCCGGCAGCCGATCTCTTTGTCATTTTCAACAAGAGTCTCATCACAAAGCTCAGATCAAAGTTTGCATTCATGGTATGAGGAGAAGAGAAGTAATCCATTGGATGAGCTAAGTCCTAGTGTGCATTTTGAGATCCTTATGCAGCATGAATTTCAAGATCCTTATGCAGTGTTTTTGGAGGCGGATAGAGAATCCATAGTATTCAACGGATCTGTTCACAAGTTTTCATGGGAGTTGCCTTTCAGTAGTTCTCTCTTGTTGTTCATAAACGAGCACTTGCAGAGAATCCAAACAGCAGCTGCAATACTTACATGGTTGCATTGGTTGTTTCATTTCACTTGATCAGGTGATGAATGAAATTGTTAGAGTAGGTTGTATTGAATAAGCTTCATATTGAGCATATTTCCAGTTTTTCGGTTGTGTTTAAGTATCGAGTCAGTTCTTAGTTGAGTGAGAGTCAATTTGTGTCGTCAAGTCATCAGTTTTCAGTCATGCATTTCAGCTTGAGTTTTTGACTCCATTGCCCAATGGATGAAAGCACTGTCTGCTTTCCAAAGATCTGTAGTTCTTGGCACCTCCAAGGAGCTACCATCCCCATTGGAGCCAATGTTAGTGTCAGCCTTTGCAACCTTCCTCTAGTGATCAAACATGCTCTTACAAAGTGATTTTAAGGTTTCAAGGTAAAATTTTGTCATTTCAATGAGTCTTCAAGCAAAATTTGGTCACTAAGTATTAGGTCTAGGGTTTGCTTTCACTCCTTTCAAAGTTGTTCAAATGTTGGTCCATGTCACCATTCAGCTGAGTGTACCATAATTCAGAGGTTTTCATCATCATGTCAGGTTCCAATGGGTCATTTTACACCTTGTTCATGCTTCAATTATGCCTAGGTAAGGTTCATTTCCCTCTCCTAGGGTTTTGGAGGTAATTTCTCTTGGATGGTCAAATCATCAGCAAAACTTGTATCCTGATGTTCATACACCTTCCCCTATCCTTAATGTACCTTATTAAACACTTCCCATCACTGATATCCCCCAAATTCCTCATTTTCGCACAAACCTTAGTTTCTTGCTACAACTTGGCAATTTTCTAGGCTAGGCCTGTGTTTTTCCATTTGGACCCCTTCCCCTCACTCAATCTCTGAAATTCCACTTCCCCTACTTCCTAACATCCCTCCCTACTTCTCAAAATTTTCTCAAGAATTTAGAAGCCCCTTATCCGCTTCATTTCGCTTCATTTCGACAAATCCCTTGTTCCACACATCGGGATAGGTTTTACTCCAATGATGTTTATGAGAAATAAAAGATGAATTTTGGAAAAATGGGAGATTTTTTTTGTCGAAAATAGGCCACGGAAGAAAAACCTCCTTAAATTTTTACACAAGTGTCATGGTTTTAGAGAAATGTCAAAAATACAATTGCCTCAGGAGAATTGATGCACCTCTGAAGTGACCTTGGGAAAATCAGGATTTATCCTAGCTTGGTTGGCCAAATGACTTGCTTAATGAGTCAAATGATAACTATACAAAAATATATTTCCAATGAGCTATCATGAGCTCAATTTGGAGTTGAGGAAGACCTTCAAAAGTTGACTGCAAAAGCACTCTGCCTTGAGGCAGCCTCATTTTGCACATTTTGACCAGTCTTGGGAGATTTTATTCTTGACAGGGAAAATGAACTCCAAATTGAAAAATTCAAGTTGGGCTGGAAATTAGACTCAATAATATTTCCAAAAAGCTATACTACGCCTAATTTGGACACCAGGAAGGTCTCCAAAAGTCTCCTGCAAAAAGGCGCGGTGCATTGGGCAGCCCTCTACAATGCAAAAATTGAACTGGTGCGACGCATTGAGATGGCATGGCGCATTGGGCTAAAAATCCTGAAATCCATTCAAATATTCCTCCAAAGACTCTCAAATTACTAAATTATTAATTTCCCAAGTAATTTAACATCCCTCCATGACCAATGAATGAATTTCGCATGGTGCTTATGGTGATTTAATGGATAAAAATTAAAACCCTACCTCCTTGCATTTTTTGTCAAAAAACAATTGCATAGGGTTTATGAGTTGTATTTCTTGTTGCTAATTCCACTCCTAGCCATTTCTCACTCCCTCACTCCTTCATTCCCTCAATAATTTTCTCCCTCTCTTTACATTCTCATCTACCCATTCCACATTTCCCATATCCCTAATCAACTAACCCTAAATCCTAATCCCACTATCCCAAACCCTAGTTAAATATACCCAAAACACTAATTGCCATCCCAAACCCTAGATGTCATACCATAAAACCTTTCATTCCCTAAAATCCTACATCTAGCATCAAATCCTCCCCTCATCAGTCCCACTCATCCATGGCGCTCAAAAACATGAAGGCAAAACTGGCAAGCTGCCAAGAGGAGGAAAATCAAATTGACCACATTTGAGCAAGAAATTCAAATATGATCGCGAAAATTGGATTAAAAGGGTAAATATGAATTTGGAGAAAGCTAACAAGGATAAAAATATGTTGAGGAACATGGTGAATCATTATTGGGCAAGAAATCATGTTTTCAAGGCACGAATCAAGATCCTGAAGGCTAAGTTGAAGAGGGAATTAAAGCATCGGAAAAGGAAAACTAGACTTCAAATTTTGGCCGAGGCTTCCTTGGCCCAGCATAGTGCATGATGGAGGTCACTCAGCCCAAATTTCAAGAAATTTGGGACACATTTTGCAAATTTTGATTTTTTTTGGCCTAAACATAGAATTTTCAGCTCAACGCGTCGCGCCACTTGGCGTGCGCTTATGATTGCGAGCTCCTCTTGGGTAAAACTTTGTATTTTTGGATTTTTCATGAAAATTTATGCATTCCTACCTATGGCCAAGAGATTTTGACAGGTTTTGGGCTTCCAGAAGGGTCAAAAACACCCTAAAAATGACCTTTCTACCCCTTTTTGGACACACAGGAAGCAGTGTTGGGAAAAATCATGTTTGGAGGGGCAAATGGAAGCCAAATTCATAAATTCCACTTTTTTTGGAAATTATATAGGCATACCTTTACAACAAGCCCACTTGGAGAAAATTTGGACACCGGGAAGGCCTTCAAAATCAGCTCCAAATTGGCGCGACGAATTGGGGATTTTTGCTCATTTTTGACCCAGTAACTATGTTTTTCGCCTAGTTTTGGACAGTTTGACTTTATTATCTCAAAAAGTTAAACTCATGATGTAATTTGATTTAATTTCACAAGATATTAATTTCATGATGTAGAAGGAAACTTCATCCCAGGGGTATGGAAGGTTGTCTCTTCTCACACCATTTTTATCTTCAATATACTCCTCTCCTGGTAGGAAGAACTTCTTTTTGGTTGTAGTGCTAAGAATTCTTTCCTTGACCCATTTGACTCCTAAGGGCAAGGTGGTAACTCTGCTTCTGAGTTTAGGAGATAGAGTGATGGACAATCCTCTAATCACATCGGTGGCTCTTTCTTCTGAATGTGACTGCAAATCCACTGCAAATTCTTTAGATATTTCATCATTAGAACCTTTCAATAGCTCAAAGAAACCTAGCCATTGGTGATTTCAGAAGATTTCCATAACCTGAGGGTGCTGCCTAATTCTCTTAATGTCTGTAGGCTCCCTTTTTTTGAAACCCCCTCCCATTTTAATGCTGTGAGATGAAGGTCGTGAGAGGTTTTTAGAGGTATGTATTGGAGATGGAGGCCTTGAATTAAAATGCAAGAAAATTATTTTACCCTTTAACTGTCAAATTTAATTTTGTTGAGTGTGAATTGTACCTTGGTCCTCTGCTATTTTGGTTTGATAAATGGAGGCTTTGGGAAACCAATTCACCAAAAAGTAAGTTTGTGTTGCTCTCTAAGCCTCTGCTAGTCTGCTGCTAAAGTTTCCTGTAGAAAAACGTTATTTCCTATAGCACGATGGTGCATGCAAGCCCAAACTTCGATGTTGCTCTTCTGATGGCTCCCACTGCTCTCCTTCTCTTGTTGCTCATCAAAATTCTCAATTCAATGGTGGAAATGAAAGAAACATTACCTTTATTGGAATTTTAACCAAATTTGGAGCGTTGTGGTGACTCGTACTTAACTCTAGTTTCCTCTTAGAGACCGTTGTCCCCCACTTCAGTTAATAATTTTTGACCTCGTGTTCACTTCCCTTCATACTCATGCACTCTTAATTGACTCTATTTGACTTGCCCAGGTGGCATGCACTTTCACTTTTCCTCCAGTTTCACTTTAAGAAGGTGGCCAAGTTAACTGGCCACCTTTTTTCCTTTTAAACTTCTAAATCTCGACATTTAACTATTTTGGCCATTATGGATGCACAAAGAGGGGTGAGAGGCCATACCCAAGCTTACCTGGTGTTGGTGAGGTGCCGAAGGAGCTTGTGCAAGGAGCTGGAGCTGGTGTTGGCAGCCCGAGTTTTTTATTTGTTGTGTCTTCATTTTTTTATTTGTTTTCGGAGTGAGCAACTTTTTCTGAGTGAGCTGCTTATCTTTCTTGAGTGAGTTGCTTACCCTTTTCTTGTTTTATTTATTTTGCAGGTACTGCAGGGAGGGCTTCATATGCCATGGCTGGTGTGTTTGTCCCTCTAGAGTCTACTGGTGGTCTCCTGGAGTCATCTACATCATATTTCCTTCATCTTTTGGCCTTGTTGTGCCACACACATATTTCCTACAGGAAAATTTCTGATACATGTAGCAATATGCTTCTTGCCTCTTCTTACTTTGGTTTGTTCATAAATGGAGGGATATGGTTTATGGAGGCTATGGAGGAGGGCATGGAGTGAATGGAGTGGAGGATATGCAAGAGAAAGGGTTCCTATGCTAGGTTTTCAAGGATTTAGATGCCCAAGGTGCAACATAAGGTTTAGATAGGGAAACCTTGCACATGGAGTGAAATAGGGGTTTGGGAATTCTAGGCATAGGAAAATCATGAATTATCATGCCCTAAATGAAGTTCAGAAACTCTTAGGTAGCCTCTTTCCTTCATAAATGAGTTTCCTATAGCATTGACAGGATTTTCCTGTAGTGCTACAGGAATCTTGTAGTTGTCTGATTTGCATGTAGCAATTATAGATTAGGGAAAAAAATGAAATTGTTGCCTATATGATGGGTGAAATGGATGAAGGGATGGATGATTGAGTGACTTATGGAGTGTGAAAGCAGATAAGAAGAAATAATGAAAAGAAATGGCTCCTCTAGATCCTAAAAACCATCTTCAAATGTTAACCTGCAAAACAGAAAAACACATAAATGCATAGGTATTTCTTTTTTCTTGAAGGCAAGTGGGCTGCCTCCAAAGAGGTTTATAAACCCATAGGCCTGCCTTGGGAACCTCTGAGAAGTTTTCACCCAAGAATATTTTATTCTCTATTTTTTTCTTTTTCTTGCTCCAGGACTACCTCATGGAGGTTTTCAACCATAGAGTTGGCCTAGGGCGTCTCAGAGAGGTTTTCACCCATGCCTCTTTATTTATTTATTTATTTTTTCTATTTTTTTTTTTCAATTTTAGAAGGCACTGGAAACTATGGATTTTCCCATGACATACACCTCCCTGCTCATGGAATTTATAAATTTTTCCCTAGATAGGGGCTTCTTGTAAACCTTGAGTCTTTAACCATTGACAAGTAGGGGAATTCCTTCCTCATCTATGTTTCTAATCTTAATTTTTCCATTATCATAACATTTTTCCTCTTTGTAGGGTCCTAGTAATCTTGTAATCAGTTTTCCTTTGAAGTCCTTAAACCTTGAGTCATATGACAATGCCCAATCTCCTTCTTGAAAGGTCTTTCCCTTAATGTTCTTGTCATGCCGGACCTTCCGTTGCAGCTGAATTACCTCTATGTGAAGGAGTGCTTGCATCCTGAACTCATCCAATCCATTTAATTACATCAACCTCTCTTTCTGTGAAATTGATATGTCTAGGTCTAACTCACCTGCCATCCTTAAGGTGTTGAATTCAAATTCAACTAAAAGCATATCTTTCTTGCCATAGACTAGGTCATAAGGAGTGAATCCTGTTGTTGTTTGAGTGAATCTAGGCTAAGGTAGAGATGCATATCAATGCATGTTCTTAGCACTTTTCCGAAATTGGAGAGAGCTTCTTGGAATTCATCCCCATAGGGTGTGAAATCATCCATGTAGATTTCAACAGAGTCATGGAATAGCTCAGAGAAAATTCTCAAGACAACTCTTTGGAAGGTAGTTGGGGCATTGTACAACCCAAAGGGTAGGAATTCGTAAGCAAAGGTACCCCAAGGGCATGTGAAAGTAGTCTTATCCTGGTCGTAAGGGCTGATTTGGATCTGATTGTACCCACTGAACCCATCTAATAAGGAAAAGAACTTCTTTCCTACAAGGCTATCCAGGACTTGGTCTATAAAGGGAAAACGGAAATAGTCCTTCTTGTTGGCTTTGTTAAGTTATTGATAATCAACACAAATTTTTCATTTTCCATTCTTCTTCGGGACTAGGACAAGAGGAGATCCCACTCATTGTCTGATATAAGATAAATGAAACCTGCATCCAACAGTTTCTGCAGCTCTTCCTTGACTATGTCCTTTAGATATGGGTTCATACTTCTTTGGGGTTGTCGCATAGGATTGCATCCTTATTTTATGTAAATATGATGTTTGCATACTAAAGGATGCACCCCTTTCATGTCCTTGTAATCCCAAGAAAATGCATCTAGGTTTTCTTTTAAAACCTGGCATAGTTGTTTTTCTTCTTCATCAGAGAGGTTTGAGTTGATTTTTAGATATCTGTATGGGCCAAAATCAACATCCTTGGTGGTTTCAGAGGTTGAATTGACTGAGTGAAATTCCATCCAAGTTTGGATTTCAGACTCTTTGACTAGGTTTTCAAGTGGACTGTTAGTGGGGGACTGGGTTTGAATGGCATGGTCGATGAGTTTTTCTTCATCAAGCTTCCCCCCAATATGAACAACATCTATGGTAAAAGTGGGGGTAGTGTTATATACCTCATCTTCTTCATCCTCCAACCATATAGGTAGATCATTATCAGTGCAAGGCTGGGATGGAGGATATACCAGTTGTTTATACAAGGGAACATTTTTATTAGTCATGTTTCCGGCCTGATAACTGATATAAGCATATGTAGTGGCTAACCAAGGTCTCCCCAAGATGAGAGGATATCCATTCAACTTTTTTTTTGGTTACAGAACTAGGAAATATGTAGGATAATCCCAAGAGTCAATTGAAACCACAACATACTCAACAATCCCTTCCGGAGTTACTGTGGACCAATCTGCAAGTTGCAAAACTGTTGTGGTTTTCCTCAAAGTCCCTTGTAGGTTGAGTTTTAACATAGTTTCCTTGGTCATGACATTGATGGTAGCCCCTAGATCAATCAGAGTATTGGGGACTATGACACCATCTATGTGCACATCTATAACTGGACTGCCAGGGTCCAAGTACTTTGGAAAGATCACCCTTCCCAACATTAAGTTAGACAACTGTCCTACTACATTGATGGTGGGGGTATATCTCTTCTTTCTCCCAGGTTTCTTGAAGCACTTTTCCTTGATGAGCCTATTGTAAATGAGGACATCCTTAATGGCTTGGAGAAGTGATATCTTTACACAAAAAATTTTCAACTCTCCTAGAAATTGATTCTCCTCTGGGGTGTGCTGATTAGGATGGATCAAGCGCTCAGGAAAAGGAGGTTGTTGGATCTGAGTGTTACCTTATTCATTTTCCTCCTCAACCTTTACAGGTGGATATGGAGGGTGGTTTTTTTGGAGTACTCTTCCCGGCCTGAGATTAATCTCTTAAAACTCCACAACATAAGCTGGATAGGATGTCTCTCCACTATAAACCTATTATGCCTGTCTATTTTTCAGGTTTGGATTTGGCTGTGCAGGAATTTGAGGCAGCTTGGGTGGAGAAAAATCAGTAAGCTGAGGTTAAGGTTGGGGTGGAGTCATTAAAGCAGGTGGTTGATTATGTTGATGCCTCCACCCTTGGGATGGATTGTTCCACTGAAAATGTTGAGGAACATACAGCTAAAATGGTTGGTTCATAGGTTGAGGGTGATATGGAGGGTTGTAAGGCCAAGTAGGAGGTGTAGGCTAGGGTGGAGGACTGGCAGTGTACCAATGTTGCATGGGTGCATTCTGATTATTGTGATAGTAAGAGTAAGGTGCACCTTGCATACCCTGTTGATATGAACTAGAGCCATGATGCCTTCTCTGGTTGATGAAACATAGTTGATCTAGCCCCAATTCCCCACCTTCATATACAGATTTAAGTCCAGGTAAGGAGGGACACTTTTTTGTGGAATGATTCTCATCACAAACTAAGCAAACCTTTATGACACTTAGTGGACATTCATTTCTAGGGTGCTTTTTGGTACATCTAGGGAAAAATATAGCCAAATCTCTTTCTACTTCCTCTTGCTTCCTTTTGACCTGCATTGTGTCCATTTGCAAAGAAAATGTGTGCAACATATCACTCTTGAATTCCTCCAACGTATTTCCAATCTCATGTTTCATGTAGGTGGAAGAGGAAGGGGTATTGGATGTACTTTATCTAGCTCTTCCTTTCTTCCTGACTGCCCTAGAATGGTTCATGAAGAGAGTTTTGATTGTTTCATAAGGCAGTTCATAGATATATCCTCCTCATAACATATTTAAGGTTTCTATCACATCCTCTCTGATCCCTCGGAGAAGTACTAGTTTAAGCGATCCAAGATCAAGAGTACAATTGGCTCTCTTATAGTTTAACTGAAATCTCTCTTCATAGTATTTTAGGGATTCATCAAGCCCTAGATTCATTCTGAATATCTCATCCTTAGTTTCCTTGGACCTACAATAGTATTTGTACTTGTTTTTGAAGGCCTCTTGCATCTGTGCCTAGGTAGTGATGTTGTTCCCAGGTAGACCTATGAAATAGTGCAAGGCTTCATCCTTAAGGGTGGATGGGAATAGCTTAAGTTTTATCATCTGAGGCATAGTCATAGGTCCTATAGAAAACATCAAATTCAAAAATGATGTGTCAGTATATTTTGATTTAAGTCCATGAAAGTGTGGAAGAGATGAGGGGCTAATGTTTTTCATATTAGTTTCCCCATTTTCCTCTCTAATGGGAAAGGTTTTCTGGGTTTTAGTGTCAGCCATGGTTTAGATAGGTGAAGCATGTCCCTCAGTTGAAACAATATCTTCTTCTTCTTCTCCAATAGGTTCTTCAAAATTTTCAGAAGGCTCACCTATGGTGTCTTCAACCTCACAACCACTGAAGAAGAGTGAAGGGTGACTATGTGGTGATGTGGGGGTTTTAGGTAAAAAAATTCCTTGAGTGTCCCTACTCCTACGAGGCATGAAATTCATATTTTTTTTTTTTTTTTTTTTTTATATTCCTGAAAAAACATGAAAAAGGAAAGCATAAAAGAATGCTAAAAACAAATCAAAGCATCTACTAGACACCTCCCCAACAACGGCACCAAAAAGTAGTGAGCCTGGTATTGAACCAAGAATTTGCAACTCCCATATGCTTCCCTAATTTACATTATCAACCCAGGGTTCATACAAATTGGAGGTGACAATGATATATTCACATCAGATGCATTCTACTCATGTCATCCTCTTCTGAGCTTTACAAAAGGGTGACACTTCTAGGGTTTCTAGGTGAAGTCTGTCACACTTATGAAATAAGGCCAAGGGCTACAAATGATTTGATCCAGATTTATGCAGGAACGCAAAAAAATATAGAAGTAGACGTAAACATAGAGATGCATCGAAAATAATGTTTCATTTCATTAATATCAAATAACAGAAATATGCTTACAGACATAATGGAAATCAAATAGTTAGGGCGCTGGTAGCTTATCTCTGAGAAGAGATGTGGCAGCTACATGCCTCTGAATTGTGTTACAATGAGGCTCAAGGTCCTATTTATTATTGAGAAACAATGGAAAACTCTAAACGTCAAAAAACGTAACCCTAGGAGATGAAGCACCAAAGCTATGGGCCTCGCTTGGGTAAATTGGTGTTTCAACTTCCCGGGGTCGTAGCTTTGCCATACTATCTTCGTTTGATGCACATGATACATCATTAGAAAAATATATCCGAAGAATACAAATATTAATCGCGAATATAAATTATAGAATGAAATCATATTTTCCAAAGGCGCAATGCCCAAAAAACATCGTTTAGGGCCTCAAAACAACTCTAGAAGTTCAGGACCCGAAAAAATGCTAAAAATAGTAAGTTTTGTTGAAACTGAAAAACTGAAAGAAGTGATGGTGGTATTTGAAATGGAATAGGTGGGCGGCCACCAATATCCACCTCGATCATTAGGGTCCCAAAACGGCTCCGGGAGTGCAAGATCCGAAAACGTGCTAAAAATAGTAAGTTGTGATGAAAGTGAAAAGATGCAAGAATTGATGGTGTAGGTCCAAATGGAATAGGTGGGTGGCCACTGATATCCACCTGGATCATGATTCAAAGCCATGGCGCTATCAGTAAGTAAAGAAATATACTACAAAAAACAAGTACATCTAACTATTTTGCAATGAAAGAAATTTACTTATTAGACTATGATAAGAATTGAAAAGAAACCTAGGTATCTTGCATGAAGTAAAGTGTTGAATTGAAATGGCATACATGAAACTAATATAATCACACTTCGCTAGGAAAAATGGCTAAGCACACTCTACTTACCCTATTCTCTATCTATCATGCTTTTATTCATGCAACTATTCATGACCTAACTATGCTTGAAAATGTGTTGTTTTGCAACTAGGAGAAGAAAGTGCTAAGGTGGCTTATGGAAGGCTTGAACACATGGGGGCAAGGCTGGAAGTGTATGAGTGGTTTTTTCAGGTTCATAATATGGTGATGGTGGTCTATAGGCTTAAGGAGGGGCCCACAGGTGCTATTTCAAGTGTTGCTAGAGGTTTCATGTAGTGCTGCAGGCAAGTCCTGAATTGTTACAAGAAACGGGTTGAGGGAAATCCAAGGTCAAAAACAGGTGGAAAAAGGGTAGGGAAGGTGGTGTGAAGGTGGATGAGGATGAGTGGGAGGTGGCCCACCCATTTTCCAATCTCAGAACCTCTTGGGAGGAATGTTTTGCATCCCTAAGGTTTTCTCACAGTGTAGGGATGAAATATCTGAAAACAGGGCTGATGGTGATTTTCATGAACATAGGGTTGATGGAAGTTGAGAGATGAAGCTCAAGATGATGGTTAAATTATCCTTGGCTATGATACCTGTACTTTCAATAAAAATACCTATTCATGCAATAAAAATGGACAAATTCATGATAAAGATAATGGAAAAGATGACTTGAATTGGTAAAGAAAACCTACTCTAATCTAGAAACAGAGATCTACCATAGCATACTGAACATATTCATGGAATCGCATCAACTAATCTGATCCATTCCAAGAAATCATAAACTAAGAAGAATTTTTGGTCTGTGGGGAAGGTCTACCCTTCTCAAGCTCTATTGACAAAGGTGAGAGGGGGAGGTTTGACTCACAACTTTATGAAGTTATAACCTATTCTACCACTCATGTAAGCAAACTAAATCTCCAAAAAAAGACAAATGGAAGAAAACTAAAAACAATAAATAGAAATACCAACAAACTAACTAGATATTCATAAGTAAAACTAGCTAAATGACATGAAAGTAAAGAATGACTACACAAGAGAGGTTGAGGCATATGGATTGGGCCCTAACCTACAAGCTTATCTCTTTGGATCTAGATCAGTAAGGTAAAGTTTGAATACTCATTTCATTTCAAAACATGGTCTCATTTCATTAATATAAAAGTTTTGAAAAACTGATTACAAGAGAAAGGAGCCTAATGGATTTCTGCAAAGTTTGAATCCTAATGAGCTCTTGCGCAACTCTATTTAACCTAAAGGGTAGCTACCAACAGCTCCCTAGAAAATAGGTGATGAGTCCACTTGACTCCAAGTGAAGTGTGACTTGAGTGGACTTGATCTTGATTTTTCTAGGTTGCCTTTGATTTCGAGTTGTTGGAGGGAATCTCAAGGATCCCTTGGCTGCCTTTAGGAGTTAAGGAGGGTGGAAAAACCCCTAGAATCTCTCCTTGTTGTCTACTCTGAGTATTTATGACAAAATCTCCACAAAAATGCCATATTTTCATGATTTTCCTGCATTTAACCTTATGTTAGGTACTTGAAGTGTGTTAGCCTCAATCACCACCTACACTAGTGTTAGACCCCTGTATTTCATAGTATCACCAGGTGACTGATTATTGCATACATTTTGTCATGAATGAAAATGATATTCCTAATTGTCATTTATTTTCATAAAAGAAGGAAGAAAGTGTTGCTGATAAGGTGTGATGGTGATAAAACTTCATTTCTGCACTCATTCCATTTAATTCAACCTCTATTGCCCTCATTTCCTCCATGTTCTAAAGTTCTACACCTTATTTCTTTCAAACCCCTTCTTCAACTATTAACACCCAAGTTTTATAGTTAGAAAAGGAGAAACATTAGAATCAAAGGAAGCAAAGGAAATAGAGAAGTAGTTAAGGCAGAAAAACAACAAGGGCAGAGTCTTGAACATGATTGGGTCAAGTCGTGCACACATTTGGGTCGCGTCGTGAACACTAAATAAATTCAAGTCATGAACGTGGGGAAAATATTGGTGCAAGGGTAAATTTTAAAGTCAGTGAAATGCGATTTGCAATGAAGTGGGACCCATTCACCCGTGGCACGCAAATAAGCCTTAACTGTTGCCCACACTACGAAGCCCATAAGTTTTTAACCTTACCTGTTGCCCGCAATTCACAGCCCACAGGTTTTTAACCTTACCTCTTAAGAATTATGCCAAATCTTGTTTCTCCGCCGATGCGATGAAGTGGGACCAATTCACCCGTCATGTGTCACACCTCCTTTCCATTTCAATCCCCTTAAAAATTCATTAAACCTTACCTTTTATTCCGCCTTTCCACTTTAGCTTTCCCCTTTACCTTTCATCATTATATCATTGTTTTACCTTCCACTTTCCTGATTTCCCTTATTGCAATTAAAGTGGGCCCATCCCTCCACATCACCCTTTCTCCCCACCATCCATTGCATATCGGCAAAGATAACTGATCACATCAAAGATTTTTTAACTTACCATTTGAAGCACTCACAATATATATTGTTTAACTTCCGATGCGGTTGGCCCCACCACAGCAATTTCCCCCCCCCCCCACCCCCCCCACTTCACAGCCGTTTGAAATACATTGAAATACATTGAAATATCATATGAAACATCATAAACTTACCTTACCATTGAAATCGTTCATCTCTTTATAACTTTTCCAATACAGTGGGCTCCATCCTCATTGCCACATCATCCTCCAACAGCACAAGTCACATTTCGCATAGTTAACCTCTGACGCTTATAACAAAAAATTAAATTTTGTGATCTGTAGGCTGCGGTCAGATCCCACCTTCCCTCCACATCATCTCCTTTATCCCTGCGCTTCATACTTCACATATTATAGAGTTTACTCCCCTGCGCTGATAGACAAAACTTAATATTTGTGATTATGATGCAGTAGGTCCCAACTTACCTCCACAACACCTCCCACTTCGCATCGCATCGTCGATTCCTTTTCTTATATCGTAAATTGAAAAACTTGTGAAATGTGATGCTGTCACAAATGCGATGCAGCTCCAAGATAAAATCTAAACATTTTCAGGTCCAGGTAAAGGATTTTTTACATTGTTTTGTTTAGAAAAAAGGGTTAAAACATGACAAAGAAGGATTTGGGTAGCAAATAAACACCACAGGTCGAGTCAGGCAGCAAACCACATCATCACAGTCACTAGTCGATGAAAAATGGCTAGCCCTGCACCAGACTTAATTACCCAACACTGATCTTTTGAAAAGTAGGGCCAAATGTTAGAGCCATCATTCATTGCCTCTTTGGGATCATCACATGCCACCTTCAAGCCTAATTTTTATTTACAAAGAGCCACTGAGTTTTTTTTTCTTGAAGAGTTACCAAAATTAATTCCACATGCAGTGTTTTGTCAGATATTTTCTTTGTTCAGGCCTTGCATGGCCATACCTATTTAATTTTCAGTTGCTTGTAATAAATGAAGTTTTCCAAAGTAGATTAGGGCAACCAACTCAAGTTTTAGTTAAATACTGCTTGAATTTTCATAATCAAGGGTTGGATATTGTTAGCCCCTGCATTGTAAGAACTACTATATTGGAGCACTATAATTTTGGAGTTGGACATCAATAATCAAAGACCGTTTATAGGATTCTTGAGATGTGTTAAAATGGTGATGTGATACTTATCTATTTTAAATGTTTCTATTGTTTTCCTTGTTGTGCATCCGTTCATCTAATTGCAAATTAGAAATTTTAGATTAAGATTTGTTGTAGGAGCACCTTAATTTTGTCTGCATTTACAATCTTAATGTTTTCTACTGAAGTCTAATTAAATAATTCTTAACTGCTCTTTAGTCACTACTGAACCTTACTGTTTCTTTCACCTCATTATTCATACAAATCGAAAGATCCATTTAGCACAGTTAGCTTGCCATGTGATGCTCTTGATGTTGATGTGCCATCCCAGCATTTTGACTCCATAGCCCAATGGATTAGTCCCTGCAGCTCTATCTGTCCAAGTACATAATCAATAAAAAAAACAACCCTCATAATCTCTATAACTAGCATAATATCAATAGTTATAATTATCAAGTTAAATCATAAAAAACATAGGGAAACCTCTCTGAGTCTAGGAAGGCTAGGTCCTGGACTCCAAAGTGGTTTGATGTTGTCCTATGGCGTTTATACTTGCTAATATTACAAATTACGGAGTGACAACATAATGGCGACCATAATGGGGAATGAGTTATTGAAAAAACTTAATATTTCATCAGAACTCAGAAACCCCAGTCAAAATATTGTATGATTCAAGTATGTTCCAATATTGGTATCTAGTTGTTGATGGTGGACAATAGTCGGACACAAGAAAGTTGAAATAATCCACCTAGCGACTCCACTGGTAGAAGAATCCATATTGGTTGTGAATATACAAGTGACCCCATTTTCTGATTGATTGAAAAGATGAATCCAAGAATAAAACGTAGGTATCCTCCAATGAATAGATATCACATTCCCGAATTTCCACACAAAATGACTCAGGTAGATTGGCAAATAAATCTTCCTATTTTTCAAGATGAGAATTTTGATGATGCTTCGTTACATCTCATTAAATTTTATATACATTCATGGAATTTGAAGGTTGAATGGCATGAGGATTGCCTCATGAAGATGTTCATGAAAAAATTATAAGGGAAAGCAAGGGAGTGGTATGAAGGTCTGAACCTTGGTATTTTGTTTTCTTTAAAATATTTCCACAAGGTGTTTTATGAGCATTATAAATAAAATTCTTCATCTCTATCATTAACTGAAAATTGTTGTGATAATTCTGAGGATCTCATACAATACATGAAGATTTAGGAAATTGGCATCCTGAGGATATCTAAGCCACAATTCATGAATTTCATTCTCAAGTTAACTATCATGACAACCAAGAGAAGTTAGTTGAAGATGAAAGAAATCAGGAAATGAAAGAAGATCCACACGATCTCTCTGTGGGGACAAATGATAATTCATCTACTCTTTTGTGTGAGGCTAAAGAAGACATTCAACCTCATGATCAGTCTTCACAAGAGAAAGAAAAAAATTGTTGTTCAATCCAAAGAAAAAGAAGACTTCCTCCTCCTTTAACTGAAGAGGAAATTGATCAGATTCTAATCATGCAACCAGCCTCTAAATTTTTATGTAATGAAGAGATTACGTCTATTTTTTATACTACTGATTTATGTACTGAAGCATTTCCTCATGAAGAAATAGAAGAACAGATTGATACTAATGTTGTTCTACCTTCTCAAGAAGGCCTATTTCCAGAAAGTGCTCCTATTCGTCAGAATGATGGCCTTCCAACAGAATTCAACCAACTCAGTCAAGACATATCAGGTTTTCTCGAGGACAAAATAGTGGTATATAATGAGGATTCCATCTCAAATGACCATGAAGAATATGTATATATTCTCTTTCAGAAGGGTCCTGAGCATGAAAAAGTGGAACAAGGAGCAACCCTAGATGAAGTCTGTTATTTAAATCCTCAGGGCCAGGTATGGTCCAAGATCCTTTTGCTAGTTTCTTAGAATCATCTATAGAAGGAGTATGCTATGTTAGGAATGGTCTGTTACAGAGTTTAAGGAAAGGTTTGAGCACTGCTATTCAAGGGAAAGTAAGATGGGAGTGGCCCTTTTGTTTTCTCAACCCACTCAAAAAAGTGAACAAGAATCAATCATGTAGCCATTTACTTGATTGGTTGCATTGGAGAAAGGAGTTCACTTAGTGTATATATCATCTCCAAGTTAGAGTAGGGTAGGTAGGTCTACAAATAAGCTCAGTACTCTGAGCATATTTCAAATTTTAGTTTTGGATTGATTTTTATTTCTCAGATTAGTATGTTTCAGACTTTAGTTTCAACGCAGTTCTTGTTTCACCATTCAAGTTTTCAAGGTGAAGCAGTATGTTAAACTTGATGGATTGCAGTGGATAAGTTCAATTGCAATTTTAGTTCAGATTTCAGTATGATAATAAGCTGGTTGGTCAAGCATGTGGTCTATTTTTATCAGTCAAAGTAAGGAGAAATAATCAGCTATTTTCCAGTCATTGAGTTTCATGATAGATCAAGACATAAGTTGTGGGATCAACCCAAAGGATAAGGCACTGATTTGTGAATCCAAAGATCATAGATGCTTGACACCTCCTAAAGGAGCTTCCATCCCTAGCTGGAGCCACTATTATACCCCTGTATTTCACAGGATCACTAGGTGACTGATTATTTCTTAGATTTTGTCATGAATGAAAATGATATACCATGACTGTCGTTTATATTCAGAAAAGAAGGAAGAAAGTGTTGCTGATAAGGTGTGATGGTGATCAAACTTCATTTCTACCCTCATTCCATTTCATTCACCCTCTATTCCCCTCATTTCCTCCATGTTCTAAATTTCTACACCTTATTTATTTCAAACCCCTTCTTCAACTATTAACACCCAAGTTTTATAGTTAAAAAAGGAGCAACATTAGAATCAAAGGAAGCAAAGGCAACAGAGAAGTAGTTAAGGTAGAAAAACAGCAAGGGCAGAGTCTTGAATGTGAATGGGTCAAGTCGTGCACGCGTTTGGGTCGAGTCATGAACGCTAAAGCAAGTCAAGTCGTAAACGCGGGGCAAATATTATACGAACAACTAAGAAACGAATGGGCGCAAGGGTAAAGGTTAAAGTTAGCGAAATGTGATTTCCCATGAAGTGGGACACATTCACCCATTGCACGCAAATAAGCCTTACCTGTTGCCCACACTTTACAGCCTGCAGGTTTTTAACCTTACCTCTTAAGACTTATGCCAAATCTTGTTTCTTCGTCGATACGATGAAGTGGGACCCATTCACCCGTAGCGTACCACACCTCCTTTCCATTTCAATCCACTTAAAAATTAATTAAACCTTACCTTTTATTCTGCCTTTCCACTTTAGTTTTCCCCTTTACCTTTCATCGTTATATCATTGTTTTACCTTCCGCTTTCCTTATTTCCCTGATTGCGATTAAAGTGGGGCCATCCCTTCATGTCACCCTTTCTCCCCACCATCCATCGCATATCGGCAAAGATAACTTATCGCATCACCGATTCATTAAATTACCATTTGAAGCACCCAAAATCTATTTTGTTTAACTTGCGATGCGGTTGGCCCCACCACAGCATCTCGGCCCCCCCACTTCACATCTGTTTGAAATACATTGAAATACATTGACATATCATATGAAACATCATAAACTTACCTTACCGCTAAAATCCTTCGCTGCTTTATAACTCCGCCAATACAATGGGCTCCATCCTTCTTGCCACATCATCCTTCGACAGCTCAAATTGCATTTCACATAGTTAACCTTCGATGCTTATAACAAAAGCTTAAATTTTGCGATCTGTGGGCTGCAGTCGGGTCCCATCTTCCTTCCACGTCACCTCCTTTCTCCCTGTGCTTCGCACTTCACATATTTTAGATTTTACTCCCCTGCAGTGATAGCCAAACCTTGAGATTTGTGATTGCGATGTGGCCAGTCCCACCTTCCCTCCACACCACCTCCCACTTCACATCGCATCGCCAATTCATTTTAATATATCGTAAATTGCAAAACTTGTGAAATGCGATGCTATTGCGGATGCGATGCGGCTCCAAGATAAAATATAAACATTTTCAGGTCCGGGTAAAGGATTTTTTATGTTGTTTTTTTTAGAAAAAGGGTTAAAACATGGCAAAGAAGGATTCGGGTAGAAAATAAACACCATAGGTCAATTCAGGCAGCAAAGCACATCAACAAAATCACTATTCAAAGAAAAATGTCTAGCCCTGCACCATAATTAATTACCCAACGTTGATATTTTGAAAATTAGGGCCAGATGTCAGAGCCATCATTCATTGCCTCTTCAGGATCATCACATGCCACCTTTAAGCCTACTTTTGATTTACGAAGAGCCACCTGAGTTTTGCATTCTTGAAGAGTTACCAAAATTAATTCCATAAGCGGTGTTTTGTTAGAGATTTTCTTTGTTTGGGCCTTGCATGGCCATACCTGTTTAATTTTCAGTTGTTTGTAATAAATGAAGTTTTCCAAAGTAGATTAGGGAAACCGACTCAAGTTTTAGTTAAATACTGCTTGAATTTTCATAATCAAGGGTTGGATATTGTTAGCCCCTACATTGTAAAAAATACTATATTGGAGCACTGTAATTTTGGAGTTGGACATAAATAATCAAAGACCGTTTACATGATTCTTGAGCTATGTTAAAATGACGATGTGATACTTTTCTATTTTAAATGTTTCCGTTTTTTTCCCTGATGTGCATCTGTTCATCTATCTGCAAATCAGAAATTTTAGATTAATATTTGTTGTAGGAGCACCTTAATTCTGTATGCATTTACAATCTTAATGTTTTCTGCTGAAGTCTGATTAAATAATTCTTAACTTCTCTTTAGTCACTACTGAACCTTACTGTTTCTTTCACCTCATAATTCATACATCTTGAAAGATCCATTTAGCACAGTTAGATTTCCTTGTGATGCTCTTGATGTTGATGTGCCATCGCAGACTTTTCTCTCTATAGCCCAATGGATTAGTACCCACAGCTCTATCTATCCAACCACACAATAAATCAAACAAACAACCCTCATAATCTCTATAACTATCCTAATATCAACAGCTAGAATTATCAAGTTAAATCATAAAAAACAGAGAGAGCCCTCTCTGAGTCTAGGAAGGCTAGATCCTGGACTCCAAAGTGATTTGATGTTGTCCTTTGTCGTTTATTCTTGCCAATATTACAAATTATGGAGTGACAACAACTAGCATCATAAGACCATAATATAATCAAAATGCAAGAAAAAGAGACTTAATAAGGAAAAAATGCGACCATTAACCCCTCCAAATGTACCTAATGATGGATATCATTAGATGCAGGGAGATGGATCATGGTAATGGTCACAAATGCTATGTCTTATTTGTTGTGTTTTTTTATTTTTCTGAGTGAGGTGATTATTGTGTTTTTTCTTGATGTGTCTTCTGTAGGTGCCTCATGGAGACCCTAAGAAGCTGTTGTTGATGTAGCTTCCCTTCTGGAGTCCCCTAGTGATCTTCAGAATCATATATTCATCATTCTTCTCATGCCTTTGATGTGTTGGGTGGTGGTCAAGCCATTCTGGTGTATGCACATATGTGCTACAGGAAGTGATCATCTTCCTGTAATAGTCTTCTTGTTATAGTTTTTGAGCTCAAACTATCCTAAGGAAGAAAGAAAAATAATGTAGAGATGCTAGGGGTGGTGTTAGGATGTGGATGGAGTGTTGTAGTGGAGGAAAACTTGAGAGAAGAGACCATGTGTGTGTATTTAACACAAACTAGCTCACAATGGCAAATAGAGTGTTTGATGAGTGAGTCTTCATGCATGGGATGGAGTAATGGTTATGGATGGTATACATAGGTGGAGAAACAATTTTTTTATGTATTTTTGAGGGTTAGGGAGCCTTAGGTGAGCTTATTCATCCTTGAGTATATTTCCTGTAGCATTACAGGAAATCCTGTAGTAGCCTAGGACATCCTATAGCACTGCAGAGAATAAGAGAAAATTAGAATTTTTTCTCACATGATGGTAGAAATCGATGGAGGAATGCATGCTAGGGTTGGACATGGAGTGGATAGGTAGAGGAGAGAGAGAGAGAGATGTGGGAGGAATTTTTCTCCCTTTTTCCATATTTTCATGTTCAACAACATGTAAAACAAAAGTAGGTTAGTGCATAGGTGCTATGGCATTCTTTTGGATTTTTCTCTGTTTTTGTTTTTTGAAGACCGGTGGGCTGCCTCAGCAAAATTTTTCACCCTACAAACCTGCCTTGGGCACCTCAAAGAGGTTTTAAAGAAAGGATACTTTATTTCTCTATTTTTTTCTTTTTTTCTCCTTTTTTTTGCTCCAGGATTTCTTCATGGAGGTTTTCAACCCAGGAGTTGGCCTTGGATGCCTCAGAAAGGTTTTCACCCAGGCCTCTTAATTTTTTCTTTTTTCTTTTTCTACGAAGGTGAATGGATGGAAAATATGAAGCTTCTAATTACATTCACCTCTCTGTTTATTGTATTGATAAATTCATCCTTATACAGGGGCCTCTTGTACATCTTAAGCCTATAATCATTGACAAGCAGAGGGATCCCCTCCTCATCTATCGTCATGATCTGAAAAGCCCCATTTCCATGGAATTTATCCACTTGATAAGGTCCTAGCCATATGGTCATTAAATTTCCCTTGAATTCTGTTGGAACGGGGTCTCCTAAAAAGCTACGAAACTGGTCCATTTTGGTTATTTCGTATTATATTTGGTATAGCACAGGGGTTTTGGGGTGGGTCAAAGCCCTGAATGCATTCTAATGGGTCAAAGGGTAAACTAGGGGTTCGAAAACCATGGGTTGCGGACCATAGGATTGTTAAAGCTAGATTTTTATAAATAAAGAGGCATTTCAGATTGTAAAAGGTAGGATTTGGATGAGATATTGATGCGATCTGTTGTGTAAGCGATCTGTTTGGGTTTTTTGGGAACGGACTCTTGCTGGCTGTGTGCACAAAGATCCTAATCCAACTGTGTGCGGACCCTGCTACTCTGTGCGCAGGTTGGGAAGGGTATTGTAATGAAAGGTTGATGAATGAATGAATACGCTGGATTGTTAGATCTGAATCTATGAGTGCTATTGAATTTTTGGTAAATACTCTGTTATGCATTCTCTGTCTTTATGCTGCGAAGGTCTGTATATTGAATGATTGATCTGTCTACTCTGGGTATATCATACTGTGAAATTCTGTTGAATTGGATCTAGATCTATTCTATTATGGTTATGTATTGATGTTATGAGGAGTATATAATTGTATATCTAGTGCACATGGATGTAATAGGATACATATTTAACCCTGTGTAGAGACACGGTGATCTGAACAGAACGCAGCCCTGTTGCCTTACCCTTCCTTTCTTAGGGTGCAGAAACCTAGTTCCAGCACCCACCCATACTACTTCGGGTCAGATTGTGATCTGTGCAAGCAGGCCACTGTCGAAAGGGCTAGTAGTATAGGGGTATTTTGCAAACCTTGCACACCGAACCTGGGTCAGGACCCCTCAAGCCAAAAAATGGTTCCATTGCCGGGACCCAAAGAGATCTGAGAAAGGGATCGGGTAATGACAAGAGAATACTGGAAGCCTGAAAGAAAAGAGATCGAGGACTAGTTCGAAAGGCAAATCCAGAAGTTTGCAGTAAGAGAAAACCAAAGAAAAAATTTAACCGCGGAGAGGTGGAAAAATAGGTATGTTCTTACTGAATAATATGAAATATTATTTGTCACCTTTGCAATCGAACTCCAGGAGTGGCTGGCTAGGCTGGTAGAATTCCAGAACTGCTGGAAGGACAAGTGAGTCACTCAGTGGACTCCAAATCTGCTCGAACAGCTAGAAAAAACCGATAATACCATCACACGCATGGTGGATCACTAGGTGGATACTGTGCTAGGAGGCTTTGTGACAGAGTTTTCCATTGATCATTTTGTATCATACTCTGAGGCTGAGCGACGATTCTTCAAAGGATTTCGAGGTAAATTTCTGAGGACGTTACCATTACTGATCAAGAAGTTGCTGTGTGAAAAGAGCATTCTATGTAGCCATACCGACTGAATGACCTCAGTTCCAGATGGGAGCACGACGCGTAGTGGTAAGTATTATCGAACCAACCTTGATGGAGGAAGGACTGCCTATAGCCCAATGAAGGAGCCGGCTACATCACCACCTAGGGCCCGCAAGGGTAAGAATTCGCCTATAACGTCATCCCTGGATAGTGATATGGCTGCGCACTTGAAACTACCTACCTTTTAAGGGGTAGGAGATGAGGACATGGATCGATTTTGGTTTGTTGCGGACTCTGTCTGGACTGTGCAGAACGTGGCAAGTGATAAAATAAAAAGGGCGCAACTGTCTTTAGCATTCGAAGACCGAGCTCTGGACTAGTATATGCGATATGTTTCCCAGAATGGAACCGCCTCCATTCAGGATATTAAGGATGCTTTGAAGCAACAATTCTGCAAGCCAAAGTCTTATTCCCAGTTAGTAGCAGACGTAAAGGACTTCAAGCAAGTTGCGCCTAAATCAGTATGGGAGGTGGATCAATAGTTAAAGAAGGTGATTAGGGAAGGAGGGTTTGAGTATGATGATAGACAACATACAGAATGGTTCATCGCCATGTTGCTACCTCACCTACGCACCCCCATGAATCAGCATACCTTTGAATCGCATGAGAAAGCTGTAGTGGCCGCTATGAAATTAGAAGCTGCCCCCAAAAAGACACCTCAGCAGGGGTACAATAGATCCAAGAACAACTTGGGGCTATGCACATGGAGATACAAAACCTGCAAAAGGAACGAGGAAAAGACATTTGCGCGGATCTCTGGTGTATACATTGCCGAGTGTCTGGTCACATGAAGGATCAGTGCTCGCTACTAACTGATTATATGCAAGCTGGAGGACCTAGCCCGTTGCGCCCAGGGGTGAGTAGGGAACATGTCCTGTTGCGCTCAGGATCAAGCAGATTTGCGTTATGGTGTGATGATTTTTGGGTAGTAGGCCTACACGATACGAATCATTTCCCTCGGCTGGGTGCATATGTTCCCAAGATAAAACAACAATGGTGCCGATTCTGTCAATCTGTAGGACACGGCGAGTATAATTTCTGAACATATGACTTAATGATGGATCGCGGGAACTTATATTGGGTGTGATCATACCCTGCATCACCAAGACTGGTTGCACACTTTGGTGGATCACCGGTCCGAGGCAGAGGAGGTCAGGGAGGAAGCATAGGCTGAGGACGAGGGCAGTTAATCTATTATAACTGTGGAGAAATAGGGCACTTTTCTAGAGAATTCCCTAATCCCACCAGGCCATCATGTAAGTAATGCAAATAGCTGGACCATGAGGTAGAAGACTTCCCGATCTTAATAGCCAGAATGCAAGAAAAGTAGCCTACCCCTACGCAGAACGCACAGAGGGTCAAAATGTTAAGTCCCTATATTAATAGTGTAGCCCCTTATTATGTTAGTGTAGCACCCCTTATTGTTATTATTGTACCCTTGTAACCCCCATTTTTTTATTATTGTGCCCTTAAATTATTATTGTTAGGTCGGCTAGGATTACATTGTGGCCCACTAGGATTACATTATGGCCCCATGGACTCCTATATATAGAAAGGAGGTTTTGTAAATTGTATCATCCAAGATTTGTTCATTTATGTAATGTATTGGAGGTTTCCCCCTCGAAGTGGCTTATTACTAAGGCGTAAATATCTCTTTTCTTCTATTTTTGGAGCTGGTTACACAACATTTGGTATCAGAGCTTGGGATTCTAGGGTTTCGCTGCTCCAAATAGGTCATCGTGGCATTTTCGCTATAACTTTTGTTCTACGAAGTTTCAGAAGCTGAAATTTTTAGGGTACGAAGCTGAAATCCTGAGGAAGATTGTCTAAAAATTTCAGAGCTTGGTTCATAATATTTGCGAAGATATCATCTGTGGAAGTTAGGTCTTTTTTCAAGCTCCTAAACAGGTAATCGTGGAATTTGCGCTATAAATTTGTTTCTACGAAGGTTCAGAATCTGAAATTCATATGGTGCGAAGCTGAAATCCTAAGGAAATTCGTCAAAAAATTTCAGAGCTTGGTTCGCAATATTTTTGGAGATATGATCTGTGGAAGGTAGTGCTTTTTCAGGCTCCTGAATTTCATCTCAAAGACGTGATCATGGGAAAAGTTCAATAACTCTCTCTCTGGGAAGTGGATTTGAGTGCCGTAAAAAGCGGTCGCAAGTACATGGACTGCAGTTTCTTGTCTATCAATTTTAGAGACAAAGGATGAAACAATGACACGTGGCAAGTCCTACAAGGTTGCTCTACTGAACCAGTCCAGAATTAGGTCATTGTGGGAGATTGGACACAACTTTGTCTTAGGGAATCCAAATTAGATCAGACTTGTGGAATCCCATATCTCAAAGAGAGGAAGAAATTGAGACCTTTTTAAAGGCATGTCTGAAATTGCTTAGGAATCTTCAGGCAATAAGAAACCTCCTGGCCTTGATGAATACATATGCAGCTCAGCCCACCTTGGTCCCTGAGACCAAGGACATGCACAAACTTTACAACTCTAAGAAATGCACAGGGAGGGAAACACAGCTTATTGCACAAATCAAAGACTATGAAATGGATCAGGTTATCTTAGATCTTGGATCTGATGCCAACGTTTTGCCTAAGCAGACCTGGCAATGAATGGGGAAGCCCAAATTGGAATGGTCCACTATCCAGATACACATGGCAAATCAACAAAAAAATCATTCCTTTGGGAAGGTTACCAAAAGTTATGGTTGACATTGTAGGAGCAAGAGTACTAGCTGACTTTGAAGTAATTGAGATAGTCGACGATGCGGACCCCTACCCTGTGCTCCTTGGGTTGGATTGAGCCATAGACATGGGAGGTATTATCAACCTCAAACAAAGCATGGTGTTTGAAAGCGAAGGTATGTGTGTCGTAGTACCCCTAGATCCTGCGGAAGGCACCCAGTATACTGAGCCAGTCCATCCGAAGGAGGAATTGGATCATATTTATAAGATCAATGCACAAGATGAAGACCGAGTTAACCCCATGGATGAAGGGAGGCTCTATTGGGAAAAGGACAGTGAATGTTTTTCCAACTCCAATGAAGAACTACAGAATTAGCAGAGCCGGCTACATGAGGTTTTGGCGCTTCGCAGCCTTCAGACCGTCAGAAACTTTCGTCGCATTTCTACCATAGAAAGAACCTTGCCTTACCAGGAGGACGCAGATGACACTCGGTAGTCTGTGAAGCCAAGGGGTCTAACGGATTGTAGGTCTATAGCACTACCGCTAACCCGATATGAAGAACCTACCTGGAGGAAGTACTGGAGTAAGTTGATCCCGCGTATAGAAACTCCCTTAGCCAGATGGGCCCCAAATACGATCGACCCATGTAGTTCCCTGCTAACGCGCAACACCCAAGGGTGCGCCTGACCCTTTCCCATCCAAACTTACCAGAATATCACTGACCTTAGTGTGCACAGGATTATGGGCATATTTACCATCATGTGTGTCCAGGAAAATCTATGAGAAATAAACCACCTCTGGATGTATGATGCAGCTATCACGCACCAGACTGTTCCATCCACAAATGGCATAAATGCATTGAGAAGACCCCCAATCACCTTGCAGGTTTGCCTCATGTCAACCCTTTGTCAAGATACGAAAACAACCTCAAAACATCAGCTACACTCTAAAATTTCAGGGACACGACCTTGGGCACGAAGAAAGAATGTCAGCACATTCCCAAATAATAAGAAAAGACACTTGCGAACACAGAAAATGGGTGGCAGATCATCAATATCACCATTTATGATAAGCACGGTTCGATAGATTGAGGGTACACACCACATGCGAACTACCTTGCCATTAAGTAGCTTCGATTGGGGCTCAGATGGCTAGAAGACGCTGGGTCAGGCTATTTATTCTCCTATCAAGTGGCACTGGCTAACTGCATTTTGGGTTTTTATACTTGTTCAGACATTGTATAATGATTGTCTCTCTGTTATGGATCCCAACTCGCAGGAGGAATTGATAAGAGGACCGAGAGATGCTGAGTGTAGTAATAGGAGTGTGTGCAGGCTGCTGCCCGGAAGGATTATTTGCGCACCAAGTTCGACAGGAATGCTGCGGTATCGGGACCTGCTACGACATCTCCGCCATTTCCAGACCCCGCCTGCTAGAAGCAACGTATGCTTACTCCATCACACTGCCATAATTCACACTTCTGAACCGATTACTAGGGATATTCAAGTAGACTTAGTGCAACTATCTACTTTAGAGCTACAAATTCTGTCTACCAGTGTAATGCAAGAAGTACACCGCCATGACCAAGAAAGGTGCAAGCAGTATGTCATGCCTCCGGAAGAGTGAACCCAGCGAATTTCCATGGTCACTAACGCAACACACATGATTCAGGAACAATTGGCGCAAGAAGCCCAGTTGCTTGAAGAGGCTATGAAGCTGTGGATGTAAGCACGCACCACCCCACACTTCAGCATGTCCAAATGGAGCTGAAGCAGGCAAAAGATGTTCTAGATCGAGTTCGGGCCTCCAAACCTCCCCCTGCCCCCGCACAGCACCTGGCCGCCATGCACAGGATTGAGGACCTTCATCACTCCAAGAATATTGTGTGAAAAAATTTGAAGCCATGGTCTGATGCTTTCCTTCATCTTGCACATGCTGCGGAGTCTGCCATTGCACCCCTCCACCGGTTATTGGAATGACTCGGTCCAAACCTCGACGAACCTACTTCTCTGATAATGATCAACATTGTGCAACATGCTGCGACCCAAAGCAAGGAAGTGCTTCCACCACTCCTTCGCAACCTGGCTACCTTGCGCGCATAGATTGAAGGCGCGCCACCAAAGTGACTCGGGACGAGTCACAAGATTGTGTTGGGGGACTGTTGGAACAGGGTCTCCTAACAAGCTATGAAACTGGTCCATTTTGGCTATTTTTGATTATATTTAGTATAGCGCAGGGTTTTTGGGGTGGGTCAAAGCCCCGAATGCATTGTAATGGGTCAAAGGGTAAACTAGGGGTCCAAAAACCATGGGTTGCAGACCATAGGATTGTTAAAGCTAGATTGTTATAAATAGAGAGGCATTTCAGATTGTAAAAGGTATGATTTGGATGAGTTATTGATGCAATCTATTGTGTAAGCGATATGTTTTGGTTTTTTGGGAACAGACTCCTGCTGGCTGTGTGTGCAGAGATCCTAATCCAGCTGTGTGTGGACATTGTTGTTGTGTGTGCAGGTTGGGAAGGGTATTGTAAGGAAAGGTTGATGAATGAATGAATACGCTGGATTGCTAGATCTGAATCTGTGAGTACTATTGAATTTATGGTAATTACTGTGTTATGCATTCTCTATCTTTATGCCGCGAAGGTCTGTATATTGAATGATTGATCTGTCTGCTCTGGGTATATCATACTGCGAAAGTCTATTGAATTGGATCTAGATCTATTCTGTTATGGTTATATATTGATGTTAAGAGGAGTATATAATTGTAGATCTAGTGCACGTGGATGAAATAGGATACATATTTAACCCTACGTAGAGACACGGTGATCTAAACAGAACGTAGCCCTGTTGCCTTACCCTTTCTTTCTCAGGGTGCGGAAACCTGGTTCTAGCACCCACCCATACTACTTCAGGTGAGATTGTGATCTGCGCAAGCAGGTCATTGCCAAAAGGGCCAGTAGTATAGGGGTTTGTTGGCAAACCTTGCACATTGAACCTGGGTCAGGACCCCTCAAGCCAAAAAATTCTTTGAATCTGGAGTCATAGAGAAGAGCCAAATCTCCTTCCTGAAATTTCTTCACTTGGATGTGCTTGTCACGCCAAAATTTTCTTTGCAGTTGGATTACTTCTATGTGGAGGAGGGCCTACATTATAAACTCATCCAAGCCATTCAGCTGAAGCAGTATTTCTTGTTGTGCCTTTGTGATTTTTAAGTCCAACTGAGCTTCCATTCTAAGGGTGTTATACTCAAACTCAATGGAAAGAAAATCTTTCTTCCCATAAACTAGATCATATGGAGTAAACCTTGTAATTGTATTCCAGGTGATATTGTAGGCCCAAATAGCCTCCACCAATCTATCTGCCCATTATTTTTTGTTGTTGCTCACAACTTTGGTGAGGATGTTATCCAAGCCTCTATTTTTCATTTCCACCTACCCATTTGCTTGAGGATGATAGGCAATGGAAGTATTGTGCTTCATTTTGTGTTGCCTCATGAGGTTCTCTGTTATCAACAAAAAATGGTCATATAACAATTTCTAATTAGATGGAATGAAGTAAACCATGTAAGACCAATTTCACTATAGTAAAACTAATTTCACTATACGAAATAATTTAATAAACCATATTTTATTAAGTTATTTTTGGTTAAAACAAGAAACCCCATAAGGAATAATTAAATAAATAATTATTTATTTAATTTTCCTTAGAAATAATTAATTAAACCTTTGTCTAACTAATATTCCTAGTCCTATTTAACCCAATTATGAGAAATAATTAGATAAATCATTGTTTTTCTCTAGGAATAATTAATTTATTCATTATTTAGTTGTCATTCCTTGTTAAATTTGACTAAATTACCTAGGAATAATTAAGAAAATCATTATTTGTTTATTTTTCTTTAACCACATTTTTGAAACAATAAACAAATCATTTATTTTCTTATTATTTCTAAATAAAGACATTTAACCAATTTAAATACCTTTTCCCTCCAACAAAATATAATAAAATATTCCAAGCAGTTAGATCTAGATCTTGGTTAATAATATTTTAATACTCCATTATCGAGGATAACTCAATATTTTGTTAGAAATATGAGGGTTTTTCCATTCATTCTTCACTTTGATCATTCTCATTGTCGCCAATATTATTCTTTTGCCTCTTGAGCTCCCATAGAGAAATACATATTTTTCGTTTTTTGCACCATCAAGAGAGATAAACTTCCAAAGCTGAAGAATTGGGGACAACCAAGAACCCATCCCATTGAGGGGGACTCATAACATCTGTTAGTCATCCATAATTTTTACTATCTGTTGATGACTAAATATTGGTTCTAGATTTCTAAAAACAAAATTCCCTAAATATTGTGAGTTTTAGAAATCTCACTGCCTTCATTATCCTAAATAGAAAAATTTTCACTATCCTACCATTTTTCCATTTCATGGTCACCCTGCCACTCCCAAAAGACTCCTCATGGGCTTGTGCCACTCATCTCTATCCTCTTTTCCACTTATAACCTCAGCACTTTGTTTTTCCTTTTCCCATTACTCCACTTGCCATCTAGGGTTTCCTATAGCCAACTCATTTCCCATGATTCATAAATTCCTCAAGCATTGTTGGTCTCAAAACTATCCCTATAGGCTCTTTAGATAAATCAAGTAGATTGGGTTTTGGATCTTCATTACATCACTTTTTCAATATTATGTTTTCACACTCGAAGCCTCCAAGCCTATTTTCAGTCAAGATCATGGTCAAAATACCCTCTCACTAGGTCATTAGGGTTTCATATGTTCCAATGAATGTTAAAAGTTCTATCACACAGAAAGTTGGAGAGATATGAGGTCTGATCCTAAATGAAAACACCTTGCAGCAAGAAAAAAAAGAGACACTTGGCCTTGTAGGAGACCTAGGGTTTTGGGCTTAATGATCCAACAGAGTGCCAAACAGTGATCAAATTGCATAAAATAACATGGAGGAAGCACTAAACCCTAATTTCCTCTTACACTAGGCTAGGGTTTGCTATGAAAAAGAGGGATAGGAGTAGAAGATCCATATGGTAGGTCATATCAGCAATCATGAATCCATACCAACTCAAAAATATCATGCCTCCATCAGTTTCCAAGAAGCCATTCCAAAGAACAAACATTAGGGGGATTTTGAGGTCTAAAATGGGCCTCCTAAGGAAAATGTACAATCAAAATTCACTTTATGAGAACCAATCACATTTTAGGGGATGACATCATCCCTAATGGTTGAGGTGGCATTGCTTGAGTTAAAGGTACTGACTTGTCATATTCTCAATGGTGAATAAAAACTCGTAGTTAACCATGGTAGTGCTCTAAGTACTTTTAAAGTCATAAAGTAAACCACTCAGAATAAATCTCATTTCACATTTTTTGAATAAAATATTATTATTGTCATTTCATATTTTTTGAAAGAAACAATGCATATCCCTACACAATCTTCATGAATATACACACTTTTCAATAAATATTATATTGATATATTTTCAAACATTTATTTATAAATCAAATCAATTCAATATGTAATATAAAATTTATACATAAAATAATATATTACATTATATTATTTTTATATAGTATATTAATTACATGTTTTTTTTTTCTCAGTAAAATTAAACTATTTCTATTGAGAAAAATATAGTGCAATCAAGAGAGACATGAAACCAGTCGACCAAAAATGATGTAACTATCAACCTCGGTCCCGGAGAAGGAGTGCACCATGCACATAGCTACAACAAGTGACTTGAAAGCAAAAAGACCGACTTCTACTCCACATGGGCAGAAGTCTCAACACGAAGTTTTTTCCCTTTCTTTTTATTGACTTTTATCCAGCCGTCCTGGGGTGTGTGAGCTAAAATAACTTGAAGACTGGAGTTCTTCAACAGGTGGATCTCCTTATTTGATTCAGAGGAGGAGGTCTCATGGACACGTTTCTTGGTGATCGCTGTGACAGTGGTATGCATAGGAGTAGCAGTGGACTGATCCATCGTCTAAGGTGCCTGGTCTGGTTCTGTGTCGCTCCCCTCATCTTCCGAGCTTGAGGATTCAGAGCTCATTGCTGGCGGCGGAGAACAAGGGGTCCATCTCTTGGGCTTGGTCTTTGCAATGTTATCCTTTTTCGTTTTTGCTGGGAGAAACGGGCAAGAATTCTGCAGGTGCCCTATTAGGTGACAGTGGCAACAACGAAAGGCAGTATTCTCGTAATCCAGTTTCTGGGTCCAAACAAAGTCATTGATCTTGAGATTGATTTGGTATGGCAATCCCTTACTTAGATCTAATTCCACACATATTCTGGCATATGTGTAAAGGCCTTGATTTTCCCGCCAGTAATCTCCCATTAAAAAATGACCCAAGGTGTTGCTGATGCCTCTGTAGACTGCAATATGCCACAGGTGAGTTGGTAAGTTTGGAAGCCTGATCCAAACAGGTGTTTTGGTGATAACTGCAGTTTCCAGGTCAAAATCTAGGAACCATGGAGTTAAGAAGAGCCCAGCAGTTCATATAAACCAAGGACCTTCTTCTAAAGCTTGTTCCTAATGCTTAGGATTGTCGAACAAAACTATAAAATATCCTTTCGAACAGAAGCTGACCTTGCAATGGTGAGTCCAGTTGGAATGGATCCAGTCATAGAGGTCTTTGGAGTGTGGCCAAAGCCCATTGAATATGCATGTGATGGCTCTTTCTGCAAATTTTTGAAGGTCATCTGCAATGCTAGGGTGGGAGATCTCAACAGAGGGAACCTCCTCCAGTTTGTCAACTAGAAAAGGCTGGGGTTTGGGGGCCTCAGGGGGTTTGGGATTCTCAGAGTGTACTGCATCTTTGTAGGAGAAGGGAGGAGCAGAAGAGGATTGTCCTGCAGAGCCCCCTCTCAGACGAAGGGAAAACACCAAGGAGCTATTACTTTTGATGCTGTAAGAAGAGAGGGGAAGAAGGTCATCGAGTTGTTTACCTTGAAACAAAAGTCTTTGAAGGGCTGAGGGGATCCCGAACCGGCGTTCCAGGTTTGCCTTGAGATTCTGCACTAGGTCGGAAGGGCGGACCCAATGCAGAATGGTCTTGCCAGAAAGCTGTGTGACTTGAATCTGAAAGGGTGCAAAGAGATTTTTAAATGCCTTCCGGAACAACGCAGTGCCAAAATCTTCTGGATCTCCGATTGCCTGACTATCTGGAAGTGGAAGGGGAATAAGTTGCTTCTGCAGATAGAAACTACCTTTCCGGCACAGATCCGCTGCAAAGGACAGGGCTGCAGAACTGAAGAGGGGCCGAATGTTCGTTTGTTGCATATGAACCCTTGCCGCACTGCCCTTGTGGAGTGAATCGAGAGAGGCCAACGCTTGGGGCGTATCCAGGGTTTCTGTTGTGAGAAAAGAGTCTGGACTGCTGTCAAGCAGAGCTTCAAAATATCGACAGAGAGCGCAGACAAGCCGAAGAATATGTCGGCCTTCGATTGGGGGCGTAATCATCCATGCTACAGCGTGGGGGCCTTTCAGAACCTGAAGAGTTGGGGCGGGATCGGCCGCTGCAAGGGAGAAAGAAATCTGAATTCCAAGCCTGGTCGGTGTTGAAGCTCCATAGGAGAGAGCGGCTGTTAGTGGGGAGAGAGAAGAAACCCTAGACGCCATTCTTTCCTCCGATCCGGAAGTCTTTGCTTATTAATTACATGTTAATATATAATATAAATTTTAATTAATACTATATTATATAATTAAGAACTTATATTTATATTTATATTTTATTTTAAGTTATTTAAGTACAAAGGACAAATGCATTAGTTGTGCAATCATAATGACTTTTTCTTGAAAATCTCATTCTTATTTAAAGTCACATCAATACAATTTTTTTATTATTTTTATTTTGGTACAAATTTTGAATTGAATTTAACCATGGTTACATGGATTTTGGTGCAAAAAGTGAATTGAAAATTCATAAATATTATTTTATTGGTTTAGCTATTATTTTATTATTTCCTTAGGAGGCCCATTTTAGACCTCAAAATTCCCCTAATGTCATTTTCCACACCTAGGGCCAGTTTTGCTTCAAACTATGTTTCTGTCCAAATAGAGGTGAATTTGAAAAACGTGAGAGAGTTTTTTGTCCATCATAAGTCCAACAAGAGAAACGTCCTTCAGATTTTACATAGGTGTCATGTTTTTAGAGCAATCTTAAAATTACAGGTGTCACGGGAGAATTGTTGCACTTCTGGAGTGATCTTGGGAAAATCAATTTTTTGTTAGAAAATTGTATATTATGGAGCAATGAAACACATAAAATATGTGAAAAATACAAGCACACAAAAAAAATAGAACCAGAGAGACACAGATATACGTGGTTCACCCATTTTGGGCTACGTCCACCCCGAACAACCAGTCCTTCCTTTCTATTATCCAGCAAAAATTAAAGAGACAAAACCTACAGCAGATCCATTGTAATATCCTCTGTTCTCTCTCATAGTCTCCCTATTTGTTTCTCGCTCTAAGAATACACACATAATACACAGCCGCAATACAATACCCTCATATATACAAGGGGGTTGCCTTCTAGGGCAAAAAACACTAAACTAAACATAACTTCTACCGTTAGATCATCCGCCTCTGATGGGCCCAGATTGACTAGAAATTATTATACTTTTACAAGGCAATTTTACATCTGTTTTTAGCTTCGGGGGTGCTTCTGCCCCCCCTGGACCCCCCACAACAGCGATTAATTATGGGCGGTGTTGCCGCCCCTTTTAAGGTACAGGGGTCCAATGCTGTGATACAAAGTAAACAAGATAATTAGGCTCCACACCCAACAATCTCCCACTTGGAGACTGATTGTAGCAAATCCACTGCTGCTTCATTTGCTGGACAATGACTCCTATTTGGACCTAGTTGTTCCTCATCTTCATCGTCGTCCTTGAAGACCAATTGAAACTGAGCACATTCTCAGTTTCTCCCTGGTTACAACTTTTGTTAGCATATCTGCAGGATTTTGGCTAGTGTGTATCTTTTCCAGCTTCAACTCTCCATCTTCCAATACTGATCGTATGAAATGGTACCTGAGATGTATGTGTTTAGTCCTCGAAAGAAATGCTGAGTTCTTTGCAAGATGAATGGCACTTTGGATATCACTGTATAATGTGCCCATATCATGCTTCTTACCCAATTCATCCATAAACCTTTGTAACCAAATTATTTCTTTACTAGCCTCTGTAGCAGCAACATACTCTGCTTTTGTTGTTGAAAGTGCAACAACACTTTAGATTTTTGAAACCCAACTGACAGCTGTTCCACCTACAGTAAATACATATCCTGTAGTGCTCCTCCTGTTATCTCTGTCACCTGCCATATCTGCATCAACATATCCCCGTAGAGCAATGTTTGAACCACCAAAGCATAATGCTTGATTTGTGGTACCTCTCAAATATCTGAGAATCCATTTTACTGCCATCCAATGTTCTTTTCCTGGATTGTTCATATACCTGCTTACAACTCCCACTGCATGTGCAATATCAGGCCTTGTGCAGACCATTGCATAGATTAAGCTTCCAACTGCTGATGCATATGGAACTTTAGACATATAATCCATGTCTTCTTGGGTCTTTGGGCACATCTCCTTACTAAGTTTGAAATGGCTAGCAAAAGGTGTACTAACTGGTTTTGCATTCTGCATATTAAATCTTTTCAACACTTTTTCTATGTACTCATTCTGAGACAGTGTTAATTTGTGATTTTTCCTGTCTCTAGTTATCCTCATACCAAGGATTTGTTTTGCAGCTCCCAAATCCTTCATTGCAAATGAATTTGTCAATTTTCTTTTGAGCACATTTATTTCCTGCATGTTAGATCCTGCAACAAGCATGTCATCTACATACAATAAAAATATAATATAGCTGCCATCATTTTGCCTTTTTAGATAAACACAATGATCAAAGTGACATCTAGTATAACCTTGTTCAAACATAAACTTGTCAAATTTTAGATACCACTGCCTTGGAGCCTGTTTTAAGCCATACAAGCTCTTCTTTAACCTGCACACCAATTTTTCTTTCCCTTTTACCTCATATCCTTCTGGTTGCTGCATGTATATCTCTTCCTCAAAATCTCCATGGAGAAATGTTGTCTTTACATCTAACTGTTCAAGATGTAAATCTTCCGCTGCTACAAGACTTAAAATAGTTTTGATTGAATTCATTTTAACAACAAGAGAAAATATTTCATCAAAATCAATACCTTTCTTCTGTGCAAACCCCTTCACCACAAGTCTAGCTTTGTACCTCTGTTTTCCTCCATCTTCTTCCTTCAGCCTGTAAACCCATTTATTCTGCATTGCAGATTTACCTGCAGGAAACTTGACTAAGTCCCAAGTTTGGTTATGAATTAAGGAGTCCATCTCTTCTTCCATGGCTCGCTCCCACTTCTTCCTACTTTCAACCTGCATTGCTTCTTCATAACATTCAGGTTCACCAGAATCAGTCAACAATAAATAATATAATGAAGGAGAGTATCGTTCAGGGGGTCTACTTATCCTGGTAGATCTTCTAACACCACTTTTAGGTGTTTGAGGTGCCTGTTGTTGTTGTGGTGGTTGCTGCTGCTGTGGTTGTTGATTATTATTATTTTCAGGCACCTTTACTTTTTCAGTTATCTCATCAAGAACTGTGTATTCCTTGCTTTCTTTTTTCTGTTTCTTTTCCTGCAACTGATTCTTATACAAGACCTTTTCATTGAATATTACATCTCTGCTCCTAATGATTTTGTGATTTTCATAATCATATAAGCGATAACCAAAATCATTAACACCATATTCAATAAAGGTACATTTCTTTGATTTTGCCTCAAGCTTTGTTCTATTTTCTTTATTAATATGGACAAAGGCCTCACAACCAAAAGGCTTTAAAAAAGAGTAGTTTACCTTTTTACCTGTCCATGATTCCTCTAGAATACCACCATCCAAGGAACTTGAAGGCCCTCTGTTTATTAGATAAACAGCAGTATCTATAGCATCTACCCAAAATTGTAAAGGCAATCCTGCATGCAATCTCATGCACCTTGTACGCTCCATGATTGTTCTGTTCATCCTTTCTGACACACCATTTTCTTGTGGTGTTCTTGGAACTGTCTTCTCTCTACGAACATGCTCTGAACAGTACCTATCAAACTATTTGCTGCAATATTCACCTCCATTGTCTGATCTGAGACACTTCAACTTCTTTCCTGTCTCAATCTCAACCAAAGCTTTCCATTTCTTGAAAGTATCAAATACATCATATTTATTCTGAATACAATAAATCCATGTTTTTCTAGTTGCATCATCAATAAAAGTAACATAATAACGAGATCCACCGAGAGATGATACCTGAGCAGGTCCCCATACATCTGTATGCACAAGCTCCAATTTTTCGCTCTTCTTTTCTTTCCCAACTCTGAGAAATCTGACTCTCTTCTGTTTTCCATAAATGCAATTCTCACAGAAATCCAAATCAACATTCTTCAAAACTGGCAACAAATTTCTTGAGTGAAGAATCTTCATCCCCTTCTCACTCATGTGTCCGAGCCTATGATGCCATAATGCTGCATCTACTCCTTTGGAAGTTAAAGCATTAACAGAGTTAGAAATACCATTGCATAAATACAATGTACCAACCTTTTCACCTTTTACACAATTAAGCCATTCTTTGTGACCTTCAGTTTTATCTCAGGAAAGTTACCAAACTTTCACTCAGCTTCTCTAATTTCCTATTGAAACTGTGATTTTTCTTCAGATCTGGAACATGCCTTACCTCCTTTAGTAGCCATTGGTTTCCATTCCGTTGTTTTACAAGAACTTTACCCATTCCAACAATTTTACAGGGTTTATCATCACCCAAAGGAACTTGTCCAAAATCTCCTTGAACATAGTCATGAAAATATTTCTTATCAGGTGTGGCATGGAATGAAGCCCCTGAATCTACAACCCAAGAATCAGTAACATTTTCGAAAGAAAGAATCAAAGCATCTTGTAACAAATCACCTGTCACATTTGCTTCATGATTGTTTTCTTGCTGCGCATCTCCTTCTTTTCCCTTCCAAGATCTACAATCTTTATTTAGGTGTCCTCTCTTTCCGCATTTCCAGCACACTATCCCCGATCTGGACTTGGATCTTCCTTTCCTTGATTTACTGCGATAACCCGAGCTCTTTCCTCTTTCCATTATTCTTCCCCTAGACTCTGAACTCAAAGCATTACCCGCTGTCTCGCCGGAGCTTTTTCATCGCATTTCCTCGCTAAGGATAGCACCGACAACATCATCAAACTTTAAAGTACTAGATCCAGAGACATAGTTACTAATGGCCATAACTAAACCATTCCAGCTTTCTGGCAACGAGCACATAAATAAAAGAGCCCTAACTTCATCATCAAATTTTACCCCTACAGAACTTAATTTACTAGTAACTCTATTAAAATCATTTAAATGGTCTGTAACAGATCCACCTTCCGACATCTTCATATTAAATAATCGTTTCATAAGAAATACCTTGTTTGAGGTCGAGGGTTTTTCATATAGTTTCGCCAACGTCTACATCAAACCCTCTGTTGTTGTTTCCTTAGAAATATTGAAGGCGACTGACGCCGCAAGGCACAACCGTACTGTTACGAGTGCCTTTCTACTGAGAATGTTCCATTCCACATCTGTCATGGCCACCGGATTCTTTGTTTTTTCGCTCAATGGTAGGTACAAATCTTTTTGATACAGATAATCTTCCATTTTCATCTTCCACAATGGGAAGTTTTGGCCGTTAAATTTCTCAACCCTAAATTTACCATCTTCCACCATTTCTCCCACTCGAACCAAAAACCCTTCTTTCCTGCGAGTTTATCAGCTAAATATACCTTTGGCTCTGATACCAATTGTTAGAAAATTATATATTATGGAGCAATGAAACACATAAAATATGCGAAAAATAAAAGCACACAAAACACATAAAACCAGAGAGACACAAATATACGTGGTTCACCCAGTTTGGGCTACGTCCACCCCGAACAACCAGTCCTTCCTTTCTATTATCCAACAAAAATTGAAGAGACAAAACCTACAGTAGATTCGCTGTAATATCCTCTGTTCTCTCTCATGGTCTCCCTATCTGTTTCTCGCTCTAAGAATACACACATAATACACAACCGTAATACAATACCCTCATATATACAAGGGGTTTGCCTTCTAGGGCAAAAAACCCTAAAATAAACATAACTTCTACCGTTAGATCATCTGCCTATGAACGGCCCAGATTGACTAGAAATTACTATACTTTTACAAGGCAATTTTACATCTATTTTTAGCTTTGGGGGCTCTGCCCCCGAAACCCCCTGCCAGGGGGGGCTCCGAAAAGCGCTGTCGCCACCCCTGGACCCCTCATGGCAGCGATTAATTATAGGCAGCGTTGCCCCCCCTTTTAAGGTACAGGGGTCCAATGTTGTGATACAAAGTAAACAAGATAATCAGGCTCCACACCCAACATTTTTCTCATAGCCGAAGTATCCAAATGAATTTCATGATGGGTCAAATGATAACTAGACTGGAAGTTTTCCAATGAGCAATCATGAGATCAATTTTGAGTTGAGGAAGGCCTACAAAAGTTGTTTGCACCAACACTCTGCATTTTTGCACCATCATTCAACACTTTTTGATCAGTCTTGGGAGAATCAACTTTTGACAGGTCAAATCAAATCAGAGACACAAAGGTATATTTAGAAGTAGCTAGGAAGAGATTTCCAATGAGCTATCATGAGCTCAATTTGGAGTTGAGGAAGGCCTCCAAAAGTTGTCTGCACCAGCACTCTGCATTTCTGCACCATCATTCAACACTTTTTGACCAGTCTTGGGAAAATCAATGTTTGACTGGTCAAACCAGCTCTAATAAGAGAAAGAAGGTATATTTTGAAATTAGACAGGATAATATTTCCAACGAGAAATCATGGGCTCAATGTGGACACCAGGAAGGCCTCCAAAGTCCCTCTACAAAAAGGCATTGCGCCTTCAGAAACCGGTGTTGCGCGTTCAGGCTAGCCCGACAAGCCCGACAGGGCCGTGTAGGCGCTGCACATTCAGGCCACCCGACTCGCCCGACAGGCCAGGAAGGCACTATGCGTTTGGCCAGGGAGGCCCTCCAAGTAAAATAACACTCCAAACTTCTTCAAAACTACCTCTAAGGTTTCTCCAAGTACTAGCAGAGGTAGTTGCAGGTCATCAACTCCTCCCCAAGTATTTTGTCACCATTTGATTAAAATAATGAAACCCTAAGGTCAAAAATCCGTATTTTCAAAACCTTGAGGTCAATGTTTGTCATTTCTCTATCTTCATGTGAAGTATATCAGATGAAAAAATGGTAATTACACATTTAGGGATTGTCATCAAATTTTTTTGCCTCTCACTCAGCCTAATATACATATACCTATACACTCACCCTTCTCATTCAAAAGTAGACTGCTATTTTATCATACCCCCCTTCATATCAGTTTCACATCAAGTCTTAGGATTTCAAAGGTATAATTTTTAAAATGTTGATAAGGGAGATAGAAATAAGAAAACAAGCAATGATGATATTGAGTGGAAAATAAGGCAAAGAGCTCAAATCATGAAGAAAGTAGTGGTGAAAAAGGCAGTGCGGAAATCAGTAAAGAGGCAAACAATGATGAAAAGACTAATGATGGAACACCTAGCGGTCAAGGTAAATAAGAAAGAAATAATGATCATTTTTTCAGCAAAGATAGTGAGGATGCAAGAAGCCATGAAGAAGAGGCCATTGAGACAGAAAATAGTAAGGATCATAACAAGTCAGAGAGCAGTGCTAAAGGCAGTGAAGGAGAAGGTCAGATGCAAATGAGGAATGAAACAAAGACCAATAAGACAAAAAGTATTGAATCAGATAATGGTGAGGGCAATCATGAAACAAAAATCAGTGCAGAAGATAATGCAGAAGGCAGTGATGAAGAAGAGAACAGTGAAGAAAGTGCAGTGAAGGAAATTAGGCCTTTGGAGGACATGATGGAACCAATGAGGCTTAAAGACAAATAAAACTTGATAAACTTGCTAATTAATCCCATACCAGTTTCCCAAACATAATCAGCTGAACAAAATCCAAATTTGGGCACATTTCTGCACTTGTGAATTTTGACTGTTTTTAAGGGCTGAAAGTGCAACACCCTTGGCACTACGCTTTTCCTACAAGAATCCTCAGGAGGAAAAATTTACATTTTTGGAATCCTCAACTCAAGTACAGCATGCTCACCAAATTTTAGGTCATTTGGAGTTGATTTGGTCCTACAAAAGGGTCAAAAACACCCCAAATTTCACCTTTTTTCCATGTTTTCAGGGCTGGCGCTGTGCCTTGAGAAGCCTTGGGAGATTTACTTTTTGAACTGGTTAATGGAGCCCAATAAAAAAACCAAGGGCATTTTTGGAAGGTAGACTCGATAGGCTTTCCAATGAGCCATCATGAAGCCAATTCAAACATCGGGAAGGCCATCAAACTTGGCTGCAAGTGGACCCAGCTTTTCTGTGCAGGCGCTACACCTTCAAACCTCTAAAGCTGCCCCCTTGCAAAAAGTCAACAAGACACACTGAAGGATATTTTCGAGTTTTTTTTGGGAAAATCACCCCATATTTGTTTGAGGAGTTATGTTTAAGTTATCTTTCATTTATTGCAATAGTTATTATGTGCCTTGGGCCTTACATGGTCTTAATGGACAAATTTGGCATTTATGATGCATTTATGGTTTCTATAAACCTCTTAGGGTTTCCACCTCCTCATTTTCTGTTTAAATAGAGAATTGATGCCTCATTGTAATTTTTGGTTGGTTGCTAAGCATAATATGATATAGACTCTGAGATTATTTATGAAATTGGCTTTAGTACCTTGTGATGATTTTGGACTACGCTTCCATGGATCAAGCTCACTCTTAGGATTCATTAAGCTTGGTTATATGGTGATGTTTCCCATCTTTGTATTTGTTTTCTTCAATTCTCAATATGTTTCTTTGATCACGGTATAGAAATCTTAGAGTAGGATATGCCTTTGGCACCCTGCTTTGTCTGTAACCTCAGATTTCTATGTTTTATTCCTCATAGTTTTGCTAAAAAATCCTTGAATTCTTTTTGGTATGACTAAGATGTTATGTTAAGGTTATATTTGTTTACAAGCAAGTTTTAGAGAATCCTTCACTGATCTCTTAGCTTACTTAGCTGTTGGGTTTTAAGATCTGCTTAGCCTAGTTGATATTGAAGAATCCTTCATTTCTCTTCAAGTTTATTAGGCTATCATCTTAGAAGTTTTTCCTTGTTTACTATTTTGTTAAAGGATCCTTGATTGCCCAATAACTCACTATTTTCACAACTCCATGTTTATTTCACTCTCCCTGGACCTACTTAGATCCCTTTGGCCTTGCCAACTTGCCCTATGAACTATCCTTGACTCATTTTTTTCACTTTTCAAGAACTTTGAAGACTCCATAGCCCAATGGATTCATCCTCTCTTACTCTACCTCTTTCTCTTGACAACCTACCCAACCAAAACAACAAACAAACCCTAATCCCTATAACTAGCCTAAAATCAAAAACTAAAAGCTATCAATTTAAATCCTTCATACAAGCATAGAGAGAGCCCTCTCTGAGTCTAGGAAGGTTAGGTCTTAGGAATCCAAATATTGGTTTGATGTTAACCTTGTCTTTTTGGTCATTTCCAATTTGCAAAAACCACGGGGCCCTAACATAGAGATGATCACGGTGGGACCTTCTAAGTCAGTGACAATCTAAGTATTCCTTACGACCTCAGAAAACCCACAAACATCCTTATATTGGTATTCAGCTTTTGATGGTGGACAACAAGCATATCCTTAAAACAGTAAGCATCATCCACCTAGCGACTCCACAAATCTAAATAGACCTAAAGACTCCGCTGGTAGAAGACTCTAGACTGGTTGAAAAGATGTAGTGACCCCTTTTTGACTAAAAAACATGGATCTAAGGATACAAAAGAGATATGCTCCGATGAACAGAGATCACATCCCTAGGTTCCCACACAAAATGCCTCAGATAGATTGGTTTTCAAACCTACCTATGTTTCAAGATGAAAAGCTTGATGACATTTTGTTACATCTCATCAAATTTCATATACATGTATGGAGGTAAAAAGTTGAATGGCATGAGTACTTCCTCATGAAAATGTTCATGGGGACATTAGAAGGAGAGGCAAGGAAATGGTATGAAGGCCTAGACCTTGGTAGTTTGTTTTCTTTGAAAGATTTTCATAAGGTATTTTATGGACATTATAAAGAAGATTTCTCATATTTATCATTAGCTGAAAATTGTTGTGATCAATCTGAAGATCTCATACAACACCTTGTAGACAGTGATGAAGATTTGGGAAATTGGCATCCTAAATATGTATTAGAGGAAATTCATGCATTTCATACTCAAGATAACTACCATGATAGCCAAGAAGAGTTGGTTGAGGATGAAATCAATCAGGAAGTAAAGGAAGATCTCCAGGATCTCTCTGAAGACACAAGTAATGACTTCCCATCTCTTCTAGGTGAGGCTCAAGAAGAATTTCAGCCTCATAGTCAACCTTCATAAGAGAAAGAAAACCTTCAGCCTTGTGAATTTTCATAAAGGGAAGATAAACATCATGGTTCTATCCAAAGAAAGAGGAAAATGCCTCCTCTTTTAACTGAAGAGGAAATAAATCATATTTTAAACTTGCAGCCAACCTCTAAACCTTCATGTGAGAAAAACATTTCTATTTATTATCATGCTAATTATAGCTACCAAAAATCATAAAATGGACTTGTAGATCAACTAAAGAGAGACAATATGATAACCCAATATGTTTTATTAGTGACATTACTTATTTTGGTGATTTTCCAAAGTTTGATTAGTATGATGATAGTCATGTTCTCCAAACAGAAACTAATCTTGTAGAGAAATCAACAGTTGGTTTGTGGAAAGAAGTTCAGTTTCATCCACTTGAAAGAAGTAATCATCTAATACATATCAGCTATGACACTGATGAGGAAGGTCTAGAAAATTTGGAAGTAGGTGAAGAATATATAACTCTTTGTTCTACTTCATTTTAGTCTGTCAGAAATAAATTTCATGTGATTGGAAATCATCAGTATTTCAGTTTTGATGTTGATGTTGGGAAACATGATGAACTTCTTGAAAAAGTTGTCAATGAGAAACCATTTCCTGAAATGGATGAGGAAATCATTTATGACATATAACTCTCCTCAGCTCCAGATTTGCAACCACAAAATCCCATTGAATTTCATATTACAAATGAAGGCTTGAAAGTTGATAAACACAGAAGAGTTGTTCTACTTCCTTCTCAAGAAGATTTGTTACAAAAGAATGCTCCTGCTCATTGTCATGATAGCCTTCACACAGAATCCATCCCATTCAAGCAAAACACATCCGCTTTTCTAGAGGAAAACCTTACAATATATGATGAAGCTACCAGTTCAGATGATCATGAGGAAGAGGAAGAGTTTCCTGCCCCAAATAATCCTAAGCTTAGCCAAGTGGAGGAAAGAGTAGCCCTGAATGAAGTCTATTTCTCAAATCCTCTAAGCCAGATATTATTCCAAGATCCTTTTGCTGCTTTCTTAGAGACATTTGGAGAAGGAGTAAAGTATGTCAGAAGCAATTTGATGCAAGGTTTAAAGAAAATTTTAGGCACTACTATTCAAAGACAAGTGAGGTGTGAATGGCCTTTTGATTTCTTTAGCACACTCAAAGAGCTGAACAAATATCACTCATGGAATCATTTGCTTGAGCGGTTATATTGGAAAAGTGAGTTCACCAAATGAATGTACATCATATGTAAAGTTAGATTAGGATAGATAGGTGCAAATAATGCTCAACCTTTGAGCATACTTTTATTTTTAGATTGTTTTCAAAAATGAAAACAAAAAAATAGAGAAAAAATATGAAAAAAGAGGTCAAATTTAAAGAAGAGGTACAACCCCATACCCAATAAAGAGTATAGTTGAAAGTGTGCAAGCCTAAATGCCACTACTTGTTAATGAAAAGAATCTTGTTCAATCATATAGCCTAATCATTATTAGACATGTTTAAATTTTTGTTGATAGGTTAGTGAAAGAAGACTTGTCAAACTATTTAAACTTGACTTGTCAGTAGGATAGATTAGGAAAATAAATTGTTGGTTCTCAATGCTCAAATCTGAACCAAAGAGAAAGAGAGGGATGCCTAACAAATTCTAAATCACAGCCCTCATGTTTTCTAATTTTTAATTGTACAAAAATAATGTCTGTGTGTATCTTTTCCTAATGCCACAGCCCATGGCAAATCAGATTGCTTAATCCTGGTTTGATCATGTTTTGAATTTCATGTTAGTAGGATAGAGAATAAAGTCTATCAAATAGCTTAATCTTAACAGATGAGTAGACTAAGTAGAGAATAAAAGAGTTCATTAGCCTAATTGAACTCTTGGAAGTGATAAGGGTACAAGTAGGTAGTTTTTCATGCTTTTAAAAGAAAATAATGTCAAGGGTTTTCCAGTCCAAGTGCACCCAAGGACGAAAAAATGCTAGGCAAAGTAGGATGGGTAGGTAGAAATGACGTTGAAGCAATCATGTCTTTCAGATTTTAAGATCATAGCTTCAAGAGAACATCAGTAAATGAAGGAAGAGATATTTTCAAAGTGAAAGCAAGGCACTGATCTTCAAAACTCATAGATTTGAGCTTTGAGGTCCTGGACACCTCCTGAAAAGGAGCTTCCCTCCCCAAGTGGAGCCACTGTTAGTCATCCATAATTTTTACTATCTGTTGATGACTGAATATTAGTTCTAGATTTCTAAAAACAAAATTCCCTGAATATTGTGAGTTTTAGAAATCTTGCTGCCTTCATTATTCTAAATAGAAAATTTTTCACTATCCTACCATTTTTCCATTTCATGGTCACCCTGCCACTCCCAAAATACTCCTCATGAGCTTGTGCCACTCATCTCTATCCTATTTTCCACTTATAACCTTAGCACTTTGTTTTTCCTTTTCCCATTACTCCACTTTCCATCTAGGGTTTCCTATAGCCAACTCATTTCCCATGATTCCTAAATTCCTCAAGCATTGTTGGTCTCAAAACTATCCCTATAGGCTCTTTAGATAAATCAAGTACATTGGGTTTTGGATATTCATTACATCACTTTTTCAATCTTATGTTTTCACACTTGAAGCCTCCAAGCCTATTTTCATTCAAGATCATGGTCAAAATACCCTCTCACTAGGTCGTTAGGGTTTTATATGTTCCAAGGAATGTTATATGAGGTATGAGGTTTGCTCCTAAATGGAAGGGTGAGATATGAGGTTTGCTCCTAAATGAAAACACCTTGCAGCAAGAAAAAAAGAGACACTTGGACTTGTAGGAGAACTAGGGTTTTGGGCTTCATGATCCAACAGAGTGCCAAACAGTGATCAAATTGCAGAAAATAACATGGAGGAAGCACTAAACCCTAATTTCCTCTTCCACTAGGCTAGAGTTTGCTATGGAAAAGAGGAATAGGAGCAGAAGATCCATATGGTAGGTCATATCAGCACTCATGAAACCATACCAACTCATAAATATCATGCCTCCATCAGTTTCCAAGAAGCCATTCCAAAGAACAAATCATTTGCCACACCTAGGGCTAGTTTTGCTTCAAACTATGTTTTTTACCAAACAGAGGTGAATTTGACAAAAGTGAGAGAGGTTTATGTCCATCATAAGTCCAAGAAGAAAAAATCCTTCATACTTTACACAGGTGTCATGGTTTTAGAGCAATGTCAAAATTACAGGTGTCACAGGAGAATTGTTGCGCTTCTGGATGACCTTGGGAAAATCAATGTTTCGAATAGTTGGAGTGTCAAAATGACTTTCTTGATGAGTCAAATGACAACTAGAATCGAATATATTTCCAATGAGCTATCATGAGCTCAATTTTGAGTTGAGAAAGGCCTCCAAATGTTGTCTACACCAGCACTCTGCATTTCTGCACCATCATTCAACACTTTTTTACCAGTCTTGGGAGAAACAACTTTTGACAGGTCAAATCAACTCCAATTAGAGACAAAAAGGTATATTTGGAAATTTGACAAGAAGATATTTCCAATGAGCTATCAGGAGCTCAATTTGGAGTTGAGGAAGGCCTCCAAAAGTTATCTGCACTAGCACTCTACATTTGTGCACCATCATTCAACACTTTTTGACTAGTCTTGGGAGAATCAACTTTTGACTAGTCAAATCAACTCCAATTAGAGAAAAAAATTTATATTTGGAAATTAGACAAGATAATTTCCAACGAGCTATCATGGGCCCAATTGTGACACCGGGAAGGCCTCCAAATTCCCTCTGCAAAAAGGCACTGCGCCTTTAGAAATCGGCGCTGCACGTTCAGGCCAGCCCGACAAGCCCGTGCAGGGGCTGTGCGTTCAGGCCACCCGACTCGCCCGACAGGCCAGGTAGGTGCTGCGCGTTTGGCTAGGGAGGCCCTCCAGGAAAATTAAGCCTCCAAAATTTTTCAAAACTGCCTCTAAGGTTTATCCAAGTACTAGCAGAGGTGGTTGCAGGTCATCAACTCCTCCCCAAGTATTTTGTCACCATTTGATTAAAATAATGAAACCCTATGGTCAAAAATCTTGATTTTAAAAACCTTCAGGTCACTGTTTGTCATTTCTCTATCTGCCTGTTAAGTATATCAGTTGAAGCAAGGGTAATTACACAGTTATGGATTGTCATCAAAGTTTTTTTCCTTTCACTCAGCCTAATATACATATACCTATACACTCACCCTTCTCATTCAAAAGCAAACTTCTATTTTATCATACCCTCCTTGATATCAATTTCACATCAAGTCATAGGATGTTAAAGGCAGAGTTTTTCAAATGTTTATGAGGGAGATATAAATAATAAAACAAGAAATGAAGGAAGTAGTGATGATATTGAGAGGTAAATAAGGCAGAGAGCACAAATCATGAAGAAAGCAGTGGTGACAAAGGCAATGCGGAAATCAGTAAAGAGGAAAATAGTGATGAAAATACTAATGATGGAACACCTAGTAGTCAAGGTAAAGAATAAAGAAATGATGATCATGTTGTCAGAAAAGATAGTGAGGATGCAGTAAGCCATGAAGAAGAGGTCGTTGAGACAGAAAATAGTAAGGATCATAACAAGTCAGAGAGCAGTGCTAAAGGCAGTGAAGGAGAAGGTAAAGTGAAAATGAGGAATGAAAAAAAGACCAATAAGATAGAAATCATTGAAGTAGATAATGGTGAGGGCAATGATGAAACAAAAATCAGTGTAGAAGATAATGCAGAAGGTAGTGATGAAGAAAAGAACAGTGAAGAAAGTGCAGTGAAGGAAATTAGGCCTATGGAGGACATGATGGAACCAATGAGGCTTAAAGACAAAGAAAACTTGGTAAAATTTCTGATTCATCCCATACCAATCTCCCAAACATAATCAGCTGAACAAAATCCAAATTTGGGAACATTTCTGCACTTGTAAAATTTTGACTGTTTTTAAGGCCTGAAAGCGCAACAGCCTTGGTGCTACGATTTTCCTACAGGCATCCTTAGGAGGAAAACTTTGCATTTCTGGAATCCTCAGATCAAGTAAAAAATTCTCACCAAACTTCAGGTCATTTGGAGTTGATTTGGTCCTTGAAAAGGGTAAAAGACACCCCAAATTTCACCTTTCTGCCATGTTTTCATGGTCGGCGTTGTGCCTTGAGCAGCCTTGGCAGATTTACTTTTTGAACACGTTAATGGATCCCAATCAGAAAAAAATGGTATTTTTGGAAATTAGACTTGACAAGCTTTCCAACAAGCCATCACGGAGCCAATTCCGACATCGGGAAGGCCATCAAAACTTGGATGCAAGTGGACCTAGTTTTTCTGTGCAGGCGCTACGCCTTCAGACCTCTGAAGTTGCCTCCTTGCAAAAAGTCAACAAAACACATTGAAGGATATTTTCAAGTTTTTTTGGGAAAATCAATCCATATTTTTTTGAGGAGTTATTTTTAAGTTATCTTTAATTTATTGCAATAGTTATTATGTGCCTTGGGCCTTGCATGGTCTTAATGGACAAATTTGGCATTTATGATGCAATTATGGTTTCTAGAAACCTCTTAAGGTTTCCACCTCCTCATTTGCTGGTTAAATAGAGCATTGAGGCCTCATTGTAATTGTTGGTTGGTTCCTGAGCATAATATGATATAGACTCTGAGATTATTTGTGAAATTGGCTTTGGTACCTTGTGATGATTTTGAACTGTGCTTCCATGGATCAAGCTCACTCTTATGATTCATTAAGCTTGGTTATATGGTGATGTTTCCAATATTTGTATTTGTTTTCTTCAGTTCTCAACATGTTTCTTTGATCATGGGATAGAAATATTAGAGTATGATATGCCTTTGGCACCCTGCTTTGTCTGCATCCTCTGTTTTCTATGTTTTCTTCCTCATAGTTTTGCTAAAGAATCCTTGAATGCTTTTTGGTATTACTAAGATGTTGTGTTAAGGTTATATTTGTTTATAAGCAAGTTTTAGAGAATCCTTCACTGCTCTCTTAGCTTACTTAGCTGTTTGTTTTTAAGATCTGCTTAGCATAGTTGATATTTAAGAATCCTTCATTGCTCTTGCTCTTCAAGTTTATTATGCTATCATCTTAGAAGTTTTTCTTGTTTACTAGTTTATTAAAGGATCCTTGATTGCCCATTAACTCACTGTTTTCACAACTCCATGTTTGTTTCACTCTCCCTAGACCTACTTAGATCCATTTTGCCTTTCCAACTTTCCCTATGAACTATCCTTGACTCATTTTTTCACTTTTTAAGACCTTTTCATACTCCATAGCCCAATGGATTGATCCTCTCTTACTCTACATATCTCTCTTGACAACCTACCCAACCAAAACAAAAAAAAAAACCCTAATCCCTATAACTAGCCTAAAATAAAAACCTAAAAACTGCCAAGTTAAATCCTTCATACAAGCATAGAGAGAGCCCTCTCTGAGTCCAGGAAGGCTAGGTCCTAAGAGTCCAAAGATTGGTTTGATGTTACCCTTGTATTTTTCGTCATTGCCAATCTGCCAAAACTACGGGGCCCTAACAAAATCTACTTATTTCCTTCACCAAGTGTTATAATATATAAAATAATTCTTTTAATATTTCTTGTCTGTTGTGTTAGTGTCATTATTGTAGGAATTTATAGGGTAAGTTCCGTATATCAAGAACCAAAGGTCACCGCTCACAAACAGATCAAAAATCAGTACACTAGTATAATCACGTGGTTAAAACCCTCAAAGAGGGAAACAGTCCATGCCCTGAGCCAACACGGCCACTTTAGGGAATTTATTAATATAAAAGAAAAGTTACATATGTTTCTCTCATAAATGGTTACCAGAAAAATTACCCTCCATGCTCTTTAAATAGAGATCATGGACCAATTGGGTGTTAAGCCACAGATCAAGTGCCGTTAATACCGAGGTGAGAGATAACCGTCGGATCACTACAAATCGTGACCGTTGTATTATAAGTGAAAAATGTACATGGTAAAGAAACACACTTTACCTAAATCTACACTAGACTAAGTTATTCTTAAATATTTCTTATGTGTCGGAATATCCTAACATCCCCCATTAAGAACAACTTGGGATAGGATTGAAGGATTTACAAAGGTGACACAAAAGGAGCCTATTTCCTATGTGTCGAAATATCCCAACATCCCCCCTTAAGAAGAAATTGGGATAGGATTGAAGGATTTACAAAAGTGACACAATAGGAGAAGGAAGGAGGCATTAGAGCCTATCCCCCCTTAATGACAACTTTCATGAACTCCAAGCATGGATCAAAGTTTGGTAAACTTCGCTTTTGTGAGAGCCTTCGTAAAGATATCTGCTACTTGATCATTGGTCGGACAATACTGCACTTCAAGAACACGATCATGAATGAGCTTTCTGATGAAGTGTATGCGGATTTCAATGTGTTTCATATGCTGACGCTGAACTGGATATTTACATAGCTGAATGGCACTTTGATTATCACATCAAAGTGTAGTTGGATGCTGCTAATGAAGACCAAATTCAAATAGGATCTGACGAAGCCACATGGCTTCCTTGCTGGCTTCAACTGCACCATGCTACTCTGTTTTTGCTGAAGAAATGGAGATGGCACTTTGTTTCTTACAACACCAAGTAATAGGTCCTGAACCAAGAGTGAATACATATCCTACAGTGGACTTTCGATCATCAGGGTCACCAGCCCAATCAGAATCAGTGAAAGCAATCAACAAGGGAGATGCTCCTGAACTGTAATGAATCTTGAACTTAATTGTACCTCGAATATATCAAAGTATACTTTTAACTGCTTTCCAATGACTTTCATGAGGTTGGTGCATAAACTGGGCGACAAGACCAACGACAAAGGAAAGGTCAGGACGGGTATGGGTTAGATACAAAATTTTACCAAAAAGTTGATGGTATAAGGTAGCATCAACTTTAGGGGTAGTACAGTTGACTGAAAGCTTAAATCCAGACTTTAAGGGAGAAGGGGCAGGCTTACATTCTTCCATGTGAAAGTGGTGTAGAAGATCACATGCATACTTGGACTGAGAGAGGGTAATGCCTTCCTTGGATTGCAAGACTTGAAGACCGAGGAAATAATGCAAGTTTCCTAAGTCTGTCATTTCAAACTTCTTTTTGAGGCTACACTTCACATGGTTTATATGGTTTGGATCACTACCAGTAAGGATAAGATCATCAACATAAAGAATAAGGATGGTGAAGGAATTACCTACCTTCTTGGTGTAGACAGTGTTGTCAGAATGACACCTAGAAAATCCATTATCTAAGAGAAATCTATCCATTTTGGCATACCAAGCCTGAGGAGCTTGTTTGAGACCATAGAGAGACTTCCTAGGGAGACAAACAAGGCTGGAGCATTTTTGGATAAAGCCAGGGGGTTGTTCCATGTATATTTCTTCATGCAAATCTCCATGTAAGAAGGCGGATTTAACATCCATCTGATGGACTTCCCATTTAAAGGAGGAAGCAAGGGAAAGAACAAGGAAAATAGAATTCATTTTGGCAACAAGGGAGAAGTTTTAGTATAGTCAATGCCTTCAACTTATGAAAAACATTTAGCAACAAGACGAGCTTTATGTCTATCCACTTTTCCATCTGTTCCAAACTTTGTTTTGTAAACCCATCTACATCTGACAAGTTTTCTTCCTTTTGGAAGAGGAACAAGATCCCAAGTATTATTTTCCAATAAGGAACGATACCCTTCATTCATAGCTTCATCCCAATCTGGATGACCAGAGGCTTCTTCAAAGGTTTCTGGATCAAGTTTTTCTGGAACTTGAGCCAATAAGGAAGAGGCTCTTTCTATTTGAGAACGTGTACGTCGTCGATCGGCAGGGTCACCTGCAAGAGAACCTGCTGCATCCCGAGTAGAACGGACCCATATTGGAAGTGGTGGAGTATAAGGAACAATTTCACAAGCTAGAGGAGGATTTTCATCCTCACTGTCATCATATGAACTAGAAGGAATGCTATTAAAAATAGAAGAGAGAGAGAGAGAGGTGGCACATATGCCAAATCAGGCTCGTAGGCCAAAGGTGGCACACCTGCCGAACTAGGCTCGCCAGCCGATATCTTTTCATCAAACTTTACATATTTTCTAATAATTTTATTTTTGGATTTGGGTTGAAGAAGTCTATATCCTTTAACATCTTTAGAATATCCAACAAAAATACATATTTCACTCTTAGGTTCTAAGGCTTTATGTTTCGCATCTAGAATATGGGCCCAAGCATCACTTCCAAAAACACAAAAGTGACTTACATCTGGTTTGATTGAGCTCCAAGCTTCTTCTGGAGTTATATTCTTTAAAACCTTAGTAGGAGTACGATTTACTATGTAATTTGCACAGTTAATGGCTTCTACCCAAAAATTGAGACCAAGTCCTTTAGATTGAAGCATACAATTAGTCATTTCTTTTAGGGTGTGATTCTTCCTTTCAGCTACACCATTTTGTTGTGGAGTCTATGGAACATTATGTTGCAATTGAATGCCATGCTCAGTGAAGAAGTTGATAAATTTTTTGTTAACATATTCTCTGCCATTGTCTGATCTTAACTCAAGAATTTGATGTCCATATTGTTTCTCAACAAAGGCCTTAAAGGCCAAGAACATGTTAAAAACTTCACTCTTGAGTTTTAAGAAATATACCCAAGTGCATCTAGAAAAATCATCAATGAATTTTAAGAAGTACTTGCAACTAGAGAAAGAAACAACAGGAAGTGGACCACATAAATCACTGTGCACAAGCTGCAAAGGGGCTGAAGCGTGCCAAGAGGTACGTTTGTCAAAACTATCCCGATGATGTTTTCCAAGTACACATCCGAAGAAAACACCATCCTAGGAAGATACCATAGGAATTCTGTCACCATATTTTCCTTACATAGAGTTTGAAGAGAGCGATAGTTTAAGTGTGTAATGATCCTTTTTCAGGATCCTTAACAATGAGCTCAAGAAAAATGTTGTATGGATAAAAATGTGCAAAAATAATGAATATCAGGGATTTTTTACTCTTATTTATTATGTATGTGACTTATATATGGAATTTCATCAAAAACAAATCAGTTTAGACTCATTAAATAGATCTCCCAAAATCTTGACTAGCTAAAAAGTACCCAAAGAGGAAGGTTGCAGTCAAATGCAAGCACTACTTCAGGAATTGTGTAGTTTTGGCTGATGTTCAGTGGAGATCAAAAAGGAGACTTATATTTCAGTAATACAGCAACAAATCAGCATTATGATAAAGCCCTTGCATTATACAGTAGAAATCATGAGCCAATACAACAATAAATCTTGAGAGAAGAGAGCAGGAACACTTGTATATTTGAAGAAATACTTCAACAACGTTATTTTTCAGGAGGTTCAGTAGCTAGAAGTTACAACTCTGATCTAGGACATATCTATGGACAAAATATCAGATCTATATCAGATCTGGAGACTATATAGTTTTCTCTACAAGATCCATTTGGAATTTTTACAAAAGCATGCATGAACAAGAGTAGATCTGAGAAACAAGTTGCAGATCTGGAAACTGCTGCAGTAAATTTTTGAATATGACATTTCATTACAATGGATCAGATCTGAATAGAACATAGATCAACAAGATAATCCATGGATCACGCAGTGGAAGGCAAGCCCAGCACAAGAGATCTCTGATCTAAACTATGAGCAAGACACCCTGAAAACCCTCATACATAAATAACCCAGTCTACTCATGGGAACAAAGTTGTAGCTCAAATGACATAGAAAAATACTGTAAAATTGCAGATCTGAAGTACAAGAAATGAGACACTCTTCATGGAGGTCAAAGGACCCACTCCATGGAAAGAGGCTTCCAAAATACACTAGATCTCTGCAGATCTAGATCACCACTTGTTGCAGCTTGCAGAGACAACAAAACCCTCAATGGATCAGCGCTGCCAATGTAAGTAGGAGCTTGGCCTCAAGCCTAATAGTGTTTCAATTCAGCAAAATTTCCTCCTTGAATCATCAAAGGAAGAGATGAAACCCCTGCATAGGAATTCCAGATACAATCCTCCACTAAAAAATAGAGAATGGTATTTGTCTAAGCAGACAAATACTCAAAAATATGATCTATCAACAACCCTCACTTGCTGCCCTCCTTTTCCTTTTATAAGATGAGAAAGCTCTTGCAAACCCTAAACCATCTTGATGAGTTAGCCCTTTTCACATTAGAGGCTCCCTTCTAGAACTGCATTGTCCCTTTTGGAGATGCAATGAACCTAGATAGCGTTGTTGATCTGGTCAAGGTTGACCCAGTCTTTAGCTCAAACCTCTTTCACACCTACAAGTGATTATTTACATAGCCCTGATTTGTCTTTGTTCACATGGGCATTGATTTATTCAGAATTTTTAGGAGTTTTACATGTCTTCATTTTTTCATTTATTCATGAAACATAAATTAAAAGAAAATTGAATGTTCCTCTTAGCTAAGGCTAAGTGGGAACATTACAAATTGACCAAATCGCTCATGCCAAAGTTTTCTCACATCATCATTATGAGCAACAAAAACAGAGGGAAGAGATGATGACCCAAGGTTGTCAAACTTATACAACCTTGTGGAATCATCAGCAATGCCAGTAGCTAAAATATGTTTAGGATCTTTGAGGTCCTTGATTACAACATCATGAGGTGAGAATTCTACTATTTTCCCTTCACCTGAATGAGTGATCTGATAAACAGATAGAAGGTTGCATGACAAGATAGGAACACATAGTACATCATTAAACTGGCCATTATCTAGATTAATGGTTCCAGATCCTACAACACTAAGAGATCTATCATCACCAACATAAATATGTTTGGTGTTACAATCATTTAAAGAAGAAAACATCGATTTTTTTTTAGCCATGTGGTAAGAAGCTCCAGAATCAATGAGCCACTCATGAGAAGGAGAAGAAGAAGATACATTTAATGCATAACCATATCTTGATGCTTGACAACCACAAGCAGAAAGTGCCATGCCTGAAGATGAAGGTGAAGAGTGCTCCAAATTGATGTTGTGCTTCTTCATTGCTATTCTAAGGCTTCCATCTTCTTAAAACATCTGGACTCTAAAAGGCCATCACGATTGCAAAAGTTTCAATTTCTATCTATCTTCTTTCCTTTGTTTTTATATGCCTTATCATTTTGGTGAGTTGCTTTTTCGGTTTGTGGCTGAAATTGCTTAGGACCCTTGTTTGGTTTCAGACCATACTTTTTAGGATACTGCTTCTTGGGATTCTTTTGATATGATTGATGTTGGGCTGCTAAGGTTTTCTTAGAAGCATTTCCAGCAATGATAAGCCCAAGGTGTAAATTTTTTTCTTGTTCTCTTATCAAAGAATCACAAAAGGCATCAAAAGAGGGATTCTTGTAGGTGGTTCTTGAAGAAATGATAACTTCTCTAGTTGAATGGAAGGTGGAAACAAAAACAGAGTATGCAGGGCCAAGCTTAGTAAGAATGCAATAGATGAGGCTACCATCTTCCTTTTTGACCTTACAACCTTCTAAAAGAACTCTGAGGGTCTTGAATTTGGACAAAAAATCTTCAATAAAGGAGAAATTATTGGGGTCCAAAGTAAGCAACTCATTTTCAAGCTTATGGGCCCCGATTTGATTTTGAATGCCAAAGACAGTATTTAGCTTGTCTAGGGCTTCATGAGGGGTGTCAATGTCAATGATATGAAATCAAAGATCTTGAGCAATGGACATTCCTATCAACCCTCGTGCTTGATCTTGTTTATTTTCCCATTCAGCAACTTTATCATCATCAAAAGGTTTAGTTTCTAGCCCTGTGGCTATTCTATAAAGCCCTTTACTTCTAAGTATATCTACCATGTGAGGTAGCCATTGGAAATAATTGATGCTGTTAAGAATAACCGGGCATGCACTTTCCATTTTTTTTAAAAAAAGCCTTGAAAATCCGAAACTAACTGCTCCAATGGAAAGATCTTGAAAAATTAGGCCGTTTGAAAAAAAACGGCTTCCGGATGAAGAAGTTATGCCTTTTGAAAAAAACTGAGTTGTAGATGCTGAATAGTTACGGGAACGGGATGAAGTGCGGCTCTTTAAAAAAAATTCCGCCCCTTTGAACAAATCCTTTTTACAAAAGAAGCTTGAGAAGGAGACTTGAACCCAACACCTCTATTCTCATAAACTAACCCCTCGCCAAGTGAGATAGTAAAAGGATTATGTTATTTTAGAAAGTAGGAAGGGGGGATTATTATTATTATTATTATTATTATTATTATTATTATTATTATTATTATTATTATTATTATTATTATTATTATTATTATTATTATTATTATTATTATTATTATTATTATTATTATTATTATTATTATTGGTGGTGGTGTGCATGCCTTTTCCTGCACAAAAAACGAGCAAAAGAAATGAAATGCAAAGCCTTACGGCAGAATGTTAGATTCTCGGCTACCCTTACCGACAACTATCACTTTTTTCACTATTTCTGATTTCTTGAGATTGTACAAAGACGTGATGAAAGAGCATATGTAGCAAAAAAACTCCCTTTTTCCTATTTCTGATTTGCCGAGATTGCACAAGGCACACAAAAAATAGCATACACATAGAAGAGGGTATAGATCCAGCAAATAAATAAAACCTTAATACAGGAAAAAAACCGAAATAAGCAGAGCTATTAACAAATATAACTGCAAAATAGATGCTTTATACCTCAAGATCTAAACTGACATAACTTGGGTAGTCGGAAACCTTTTCGCATGAAACGAAAGGCATTCCTCACTATAACAGATGCTCCGAACACAACCAAGCAGTTCTCCAAGCCCAAAAATGTTTAGAATTAGTAGATCTACAAAACGGAATTCACATGCAGTCAAACCGGCTTCGGATTTTGATCAACAATGGATGCGGCCCTCAAAATAGCTCTGATACCATGTAGGAATTTACAGGGAAAGTTCCGTAGATCAAGAACCAAAGGTCACCACTCACAAAAAAATCACAAATCAGTACACTAGTATAATCACGTGGTTAAAACCCTCAAAGAGGGAAACAGTCCACGCCCTGAGCCAACGCGGCCACTTCAAGGAATTTATTAATATAAAAGAAAAGTTACATATGTTTCTCTCATAAACAGTTATCGAACAAATGACCCTCCATGATCTTTAAATAGAGATCATGGACCAATCGAGTGTTAAGCCACAGATCAAGTGCTGTTAATACCGAGGTGAGAGATAACTGTCGGATCACTACAAATCGTGACCGTCGGATTATAAGTTACAAATGTACATGGTAAAGAAACACACTTTAACTAACTCTACACTAGACTAAGTTATTCTTAACTATTTCCTATGTGTCGAAATATCCTAACAAGTATTTTCATCCTGCCATTAGTGATAAAAAAAATTCCTCTTTTCATATCATTTTAGGAGTCCCACTCATAAATTATTTATCATTCCACTAGGTCATGCAAAAATTATTAGAAAATTAAATATTACAGAGCAATGCAACACATAAAATATGCGGAAAATACAAGCACACAAAACACATAAAACCAGAGAGACACAGATATACGTGGTTCACCCAGTTTGGGCTACGTCTAGCCCGAACAGCCAGTCCTTCCTTTATATTATCCAGCAAAAATGAAGAGACAAAACCTACAACAGATCCATTGTAATATCCACTGTTCTCTCTCACAATCTCCCTATCTATTTCTCGCACTGAGAATACACCCATAATACACAGCCGCAATACAATACCCTCATATACACAAAGGGGTTGCCTTCTAGGGCAAAAAACCCTAAACTAAACATAACTTGTACCATCAGATCATCCGCCTATGAATGGCCTAGATTGACTAGAAATTACTGTACTTTTATAAGGCAATTTTACAGTTGTTTTTAGCTTCGGGGGCATTGCCCCCGAAACCCCTGCCAGGGGGGGGCTCCGAAAAGCACTGCTGCCCCCCCCCCCCTGGACCCCCCACAACATCGATTAATTACGGGCAGCGTTGCCGCCCCTTTTAAGGTACAGGGGTCCAATGCTGTGATAAAAAGTAAACAAGATAATAGGGCTCCACACCCAACAATCTCCCACTTGGAGACTGATTGTAGCATCTCCACCGCTGCTTCATTTGCTAGACAATGACTCCTCTTTGGACATGGTTGTTCCTCATCTTCATCATCATCCTTGAAGACCAATTGAAACTGGGCACATTCTCAGTTTCTCCCTAGTTACAACTTTTGTTAGCATATCTGCAGGATTCTGGCTAGTTTGTATCTTTTCCAACTTTAACTCTCCATCTTCCAATACTGACCGTATGAAATGGTACTTGAGATGTATGTGTTTAGTCCTGGAATGAAATACTGAGTTCTTTGCAAGATGAAGGGAACTTTGGCTATCACTGTATAACGTGCCCATATCATGCTTCTTACCCAATTCATCCATAAACCTTTGTAACCAAATTATTTCTTTACTAGCCTCTGTAGCGGCAACATACTCTGCTTCTGTTGTTGAAAGTGCAACAACACTTTGGATTTTTGAAACCCAACTGACAGCTGTTCCACCTACAGTAAATACATATCTTGTAGTGCTCCTCCTATTATCTCTGTCACCTGCCATATTTGCATCAACATATCCCTGTAGAGCAATGTTTGAACCACCAAAGCATAATGCTTGATTTGTGGTACCTCTCAAATATCTGAGAATCCATTTTACTGCCATCCAATGTTCTTTTCCTGGATTTTTCATATACCTGCTTACAACTCCCACCGCATGTGCAATATCAGGCCTTGTGCAGACCATTGCATACATTAAACTTCCAACTGCTGATGCATATGGAACTTTAGACATATAATCCATGTCTTCTTGGGTCTTTGGGCACATCTCCTTACTAAGTTTGAAATGGCTAGCAAAAGGTGTACTAACTGGTTTTGCATTCTGTATATTAAATCTTTTCAACACCTTTTCTATGTACTCATTCTGAGACAGTGTTAATTTGCGATTTTTCCTGTCTCTAGTTATCCTCATACCAAGGATTTGTTTTGCAGCTCCCAAATCCTTCATTGCAAATGAATTTGCCAATTTTCTTTTGAGCACATTTATTTCCTGCATGTTAGACCCCGCAACAAGCATGTCATCTACATACAATAACAATATAATATAGCTGCCATCATTTTTCCTTTTCAGATAAACACAATGATCAGAGTGACATCTAGTATAACCTTGTTCAGACATAAACTTGTCAAATTTTAGATACCATTTCCTTGGAGCCTGTTTTAAGCCATACAAGCTCTTCTTTAACCTGCACACCAATTTTTCTTTCCCTTTTACCTCATATCCTTCTGGTTGCTGCATGTATATCTCTTCCTCCAAATCTCCATGGAGAAATGTTGTCTTTACATCTAACAGTTCAAGATGTAAATCTTCCGCTGCTACAAGACTTAAAATAGTTCTGATTGAAGTCATTTTAACAATAGGAGAAAATATTTCATCAAAATCAATACCTTTCTTCTGTGCAAACCCCTTCACCACAAGTCTAGCTTTGTACCTCTGTTTTCCTCCATCTTCTTCCTTCAGCCTGTAAACCCATTTATTCTTCAATGTAGTTTTACCTGAAAGCAACCTGACTAAGTCCCAAGTCTGGTTACGCATTAAGGAGTCCATCTCTTCTTCCATGGCTAGCTCCCACTTCTTCCTGCTATCAACCTACATTTCTTCTTCATAACATTCAGGTTCACCAGAATCAGTCAACAATAAATAATATAATGAAGGAGAGTATCGTTCAGGGGGTCTACTTATCCTCGTAGATCTTCTAATACCACTTTCAGGTGTTTGAGGTGCCTGTTGCTGTTGTGGTGGTTTCTATTGTTGTGCCTCTTGATTATTATTATTTTCAGGCACCTTTACTTTTTCTGTGATCTCATCAAGAACTGTGTATTCTTTGTTTTCTTTTTCCTGTTTCTTTTCCTACAACTGATTCTTATACAATACCTTTTCATTGAATATTACATCTCTGCTCCTAATGATTTTGTGATTTTCATAATCATACAAGCGATAACCAAAATCATTAACACCATATCCAATAAAGGTACATTTCTTTGATTTTGCCTCAAGCTTTGTTCTATTTTCTTTATTAATATGGACAAAGGCCTCACAACCAAAAGGCTTTAAAAAAGAGTAGTTTACCTTTTTACCTGTCCATGCTTGCTCTGGAATACCACCATCCAAGGAACTTGAAGGCCCTCTATTTATTAGATAAACAACAGTATCTACAGCATCTGCCCAAAATTGTAAAAGCAATCCTGCATGCAATCTCATGCACCTTTCACACTCCATGATTGTTCTGTTCATCCTTTCTGACACACCATTTTCTTGTGGTGTTCTTGGAACTGTCTTCTCTCTACGAATTCCATACTCTGAACAGTACCTATCAAACTCCTTGCTGCAATATTCACCTCCATTATTTGATCTGAGACACTTCAACTTCTTTCTTGTCTCAATCTCAACCAAATATTTCCATTTCTTGAAAGTATCAAATACATCAAACTTATTCTGAATACAATAAATCCATGTTTTTCTAGTTGCATAATCAATAAAAGTAACATAATAACGAGAGCTACCGAGAGATGATACCTGAGCAGGTACCCATACATCTGTATGCATAAGCTCCAATTTTTCGCTCTTCTTTTCTTTCCCAACTCTGAGAAATTTGACTCTCTTTTGTTTTCCATAAATTCAATTTTCACAGAAATCAAAATCAACATTCTTCAAACCTGGCAAAAAATTTCTTGAGTGAATAATCTTCATCCCCTTTTCACTCATGTGTTCGAGCCTGTGATGCCATAATGATGCATCTACTCCTTTGGAAGTTAAAGCATTAACAGAGTTAGAAATACCATTGCATAAATACAATGTACCAACCTTTTCACCTTTTGCTATTACCAAGGATCCTTTGGTGACCTTCTAGGTTTTATCTGTGAAAGTTGTCACACAACCTTCACTGCCTAACTGCTCTGTTGAAATTATATTTTTCTTCAAATCTGGAACTAGCCTTACCTCCTTTAGTAGCCATTGGTTTCCATTCTGTTGTTTTAAAAGAACTTTACCCATTCCAACAATTTTGCAGGGTTTATCATCACCCAAACGAACTTGTCCAAAATCTCCTTGAACATAGTCATGAAAATATTTCTTATCAAGCGTGGCATGGAATGACGCCCCTGAATCTACAACCCAAGAATCAATAACATTTTCGAAAGAAAGAATCAAAGCATCTTGTAACACATCACCTGTCACATTTGCTTCATGATTGTTTTCTTTTTGTGCATCTCCTTCTTTTCCCTTCCAAGATCTACAATATTTCTTTAGGTGTCCTCTCTTTCCGCATTTCCATCACACTATCCCCGATCTGGACTTGGATCTACCTTTCCTTGATTTACTGCGATAACTCGAGCTCTTTCCTCCTTCCATTCTTCTTCCCCTAGACTCTGCACTCAAATAATTACTTGATGTCTCACCAGAGCTTTTCTGTTGCATTTCCTTGCTAAGGATAGCACCGAAAACATCATCAAACTTTAAAGTACTAGATCCAGAGACAGAGTTACTAATGGCCATAACTAAACCATTCCAACTTTCTGGCAATGAGCACAGAAATAAAAGAGCCCTAACTTCATCATCAAAGTTTACCCTACGAACATAGCGACTAGTAGCCTTAAAATAATTTAGAGCGGTACGCGGATCATAATAAAAAAGTGTTTGTCATCGTCATTTCATAAGAAATACCTTGTTTGAGGCTGAGGGTTTTTCATATAGTTTCGCCAACGTCTGCATCAAACCCTCTGTTGTTGTTTCCTTCGAAATATTGAAGGCAACTGATGCCGTAAGGCACAACCGTACTGTTCTGAGTGCCTTTCTATCGAGAATGTTCCATTCCGCATCTATCATGGCCGCCGACTTCTTTGTTTTTTTGCTCAATGTTAGTTAGAGATCTTTCTGATACAGATAATCTTCCATCTACATCTTCCACAACGAGAAGTTTTGGCCGTTAAATTTCTCGACCCTAAATTTACCATCTTCCGCCATTGCTCCCACTCGAACTAAGAACCCTTATTTCCTACGAGTTTATCAGCCAAATATACCTTCGGCTCTAATACCAGTTGTTAGAAAATTAAATATTACAGAGAAATGCAACACATAAAATATGCGGAAAATACAAGCACACAAAACACATAAAACTAGAGAGACACAGATATACGTGGTTCACCCAGTTTGGGCTATGTCCACCCCGAACATCCAATCCTTCCTTTCTATTATCCAGCAAAAATGAAGAGACAAAACCTACAGCAGATCCATTGTAATATCCTCTATTCTCTCTCACAGTCTCCCTATCCGTTTCTCACTCTGAGAATAAAACCATAATACACAGCCGCAATACAATACCCTCATATATACAAGGGGCTTTCCTTCTAGGGAAAAAAACCCTAAACTAAACATAAATTCTTCCGTCAGATCATCCGCCTATGAACGGCCCAGATTGACTAGAAATTACTATACTTTTACAAGGCAATTTTACATCTGTTTTTATCTTCGGGGGCGCTGCCCCTGAAACCCCCGCTAGGGGGGGGCTCCAAAAAGCGCTGCCGCCCCCCCCTAGACCCCCCATGATAGTGATTAATTACGGGCAGCGTTGCTGCCCCTTTTAAGGTATAGGGGTCCAATGCTGTGATACAAAGTAAACAAGATAATCAGGCTCCACACCCAACAAAAATTTGGTCATTGATTAGGGTATTGAGATCATTACTACTCCTTTCACCTCCATGGTCAATGAACATCACAATGTTCAGGTCATTCGTTGTTGAAAGAGTCCCATAGTCCTCATGGTCATCATTCAGCTCATTCTTCCATCTTGTGCCATCATTAGGTCATAGGGTCAAAATCATGAAAATTGGTATTTTCACCATCAAATGCATCTTTTGAAGGAGTAGTAATAGTCAAAGGTATTCAAAAATTTCATGTTCTAAACTATCATTTCCATGTAAGTGGTTTTGTGTTTACCATTTTTTTCTCCCAGTTGTGCTTCGAGAGCTCATTTAGCTCTCTTAGGGTTTTGAGGGCATTTTTCTAAGTTTCATGACTTCCATGATTAAATCATCAACAATACTTGTATCCTAATGCTCTTACACCTTCCCCTATCCTTAATATACCTTAATAAACATTTCTCATCACTCATATCCCTCAAAATCATCATTTTTTCAGAAGCCCTAGCCTATTGCTACAATTTGACACTTTTCTAGACTAAGCCTTGTTTTCCCCTTTTGGACCCCTTCCCCTCACTCAATCCTTGAAATTAAACTTCCCCCTACTTCATAACATCCCTCCCTACCTCCTAAAAGTTTCCTAAGAATTTAGAAGCCCCCTATCCCCTTTATTTCCCTTCATTCCTATAAATTTCCCAAATCCCCTGTTTTGCCTACACCAAACCCTAATTTCCTCTCCCACTGAGCTAGGGTTTGTAATGGAATTAGAGACAAATGAATAGAGGAGGCATAAGGGAGGTCATTTCAGCAAGTATTAGGCCATTCCAACTCATAAACATCATGTCTGCATCATTTTTCACGAATTCATTCCAAGGGACAAATCATTTTCCACACATAGAACTAGTTTTTCTTCAAACTATGTTTCTAACCAAACGGAAATTAATTTTACAAACGTGAAAGTAGTTTTTGTCCATTATAGGTCAAGGAAGAAAAAATTCCTTCAGATTTTACACAGGTATCATGGTTTTGGAGAAATTTCAAAAATACAGGTGCCATAGGAGAGTTGCTACACTTCTGGAGTGACCCTGGGAAAATCAATATTCCTCCCTGATGTTGTGTCCCAATGAATTTATTGATAATTCAAATGACAACTAGACAGAGAGATATTTCTAGTGCGCTATCCTAAGATCAATTTAGAGTTGAGGAAAGTCTCCAAACGTTTCCTACAAGAGCACACTTCATTTTTGCACCCTCATTTTTCACTTTTTGACCAGTCTTGGGAAAATTGATTTTTGAAGGGCTATACTTGATCATTTTCAGTGCTTGATAGGTCCATTGTGTAGCCAAGAGAGATATATTTCCAACGTTCTATCATGATCTCAATTTTGACTTCAAGAAGGCACTCAAAAGTTTATTTGAAGTGGGAGGGCGCACCGAAGCGCATAACACCCTTGGCGATGCGCTATTTTTGAGCCACGTTTTGACCAAAACTACACCACCTTTGGATGAAAAAACCACTAATAAAACCAATTTTGCAGCCGTGGTTTTCAAAGCTAGCAGGTAAAAATGTCAAGAAACAAGCAAAAAATCATGGTTCTACCTTATTTTTGGCCTTGTCGCTCCTTCCTATGCTAATAAGAAAAAGCGTGTCGTCTGGAATGCATTCCTCAAAACTAGATGGATTAGAATCAAAAGGGAGTGAGCAAATAAAATCGGCGAAAACCAATGACTTCTTCGATTTGGCAGTAGTGAACTCCAAATTGAACTCTTGGAGGATAACAATCCATTTCGAGTACTTGCACCCCAATAATTGACGAGTCAATATGTAAGTCATGGGGTTGCAATCATAAATCACAGTCACTATGCGCAACAGGATATAGTGATGAAAACGTTGAACAACTTGGAAAACAACCAACGCCAACTTCTCGACATGTGCATAGTGCATTTCAGTATCGAGAATATTACAAGACAAATAGTAAATTATGTTCTTATCATCATCATCGTCGTCTTGTGCCAGAACCATGGAAATAGTGCTAAACGTGGCAGCCAAATAGAGGAAGTAATCACGATGATAATTGGGAGGACACAATAAAGGAGAATTGAACAATAATGTCTTCAGTGCATCGAAGGATTTTTGGGCAATCTCATCTGAGAGGAATGATATGCCTTGCTTAAGTAATCGCATAAATCCTTTGGCCACTGCAGCATAGGTTGGTATAAAACGACGCAAGAAGTTAGCTTTCCCTTGCAGACTTTCTAGCTGATGTAAAGAGGAAGGAGAGGGGAGATTAACAATAGCTTCAACTTTGAGGGGATCGAGATGAATTCCATCTTTAGAGACGATAAACCCTAAGAGTCTACTAGAGTCAACGTAGAAAACACACTTATGCAGATTGAGCCAAATGTTATAGCGTCGACATCGAATAAATATTTGACAAAGATGATCAGGGTGGTCTTTACACTTAGCCAAATGAGCCGTAAGGTCATCCAGGTAAGGTTGAACAATGCGCTTCATATCATGGAAATAATATGACATTTCTCTTTGAAATGTAGCCCCAACATTTTTAAGACCAAAAGGGAGCTTCTTATAGGCAAAAGTACCCCAAGGATAGATAAAGGAAGTCTTGTGTTGATCGGTCGAAAGAATATTAATTTGGTTGTACCCAGAAAACCCTTCCATAAGGGAAAATATCTCACTCCCAGCACATTCATCAATGATATGGTCGATAAAAGGAGTGGAATAATTATCCTTATGGAAAGCATGATCGATATCATAGTAATCTACACAGACCCGAATAGTACCATGTTTCTTATCCACAGGAACAATATTGGAAACCCATTATGTCAAGGGAATTGGATAGATAAAACCAACTCGAAGAATTTTTTCAATTTCACCTTTAATAGTGGCCGCCTTTCTAGGGTGCATAGGATGAAGGCGCTGGCAAATAGGCTTTGCACCAGGATAAGTAGGAATTTCATGCACCATGATACTCGGATCGATGTCGGGCATTTATTCATAAGACTAAGTGAAAACGTCGCAAAACTCATGGAAGAGACTAGTATAGACCTCGATCTCATCAGGTGAATAGGTCACCCCAATATGGATGTTCTCGACAACCCCCGGTTTGATGGAGATGTCGATAGGCATCATTTGTGTGATGTTTCTAAAATTACCTTCTGCAAATAATTCGTGTGTCAGGATGGGCGTCTGAAGTGGAGGAGAAGGAACTTGAGAAATGAACTTCTCAAGACAAGTAGACATGGCCCCAAGGTTAGGCAAGAAAGAAGAATGATGATGACTATCATCCCAAGGAGGATCCTCAAGAGACATAGTTTCCATGATGGCCTCATCGGAGGGAAATATCTCATTTAAGGGATCAGGCGAATCTGAATCACCGAGCAAAGGGGATTGAGAATAAGTGTCAAAGGACATACTAAAAGGAGCATGATCAGAGGGAGGAGGAGCTGAAGCTAAAATAAGTTCACAATAATCAATCTCTATTCGGCTTAACAACATCGAATCATCAAACGAATCAATATTCTCAGGTGAAGGGATGATCCATGGATCAAAAGACCTAGAGATCATGTTAACCTGAGAAGTGTTGGGTGGAGGAAGAGGAAAAAGACCCATGAGGGCAGGATCTTTGAATATACTTGGCCCTATACTCTCATAAGGTGGAGGAATACTATCTACATATGGGACATTGCTCTCGGAAGATGAAGAATTAAAAAAGGTCAACTGATCAACAATGATGATCTTTCCTTCATGCGGAAATAGAAGAACACGAAAGAGAGTGGAAGGAATGCACAACATAGCATGAGTCCAACTGTGACTGAGGAGAAGATTGTAATTAAGCTTGGCGTCAATGACTTCAACCTAAACGTTAATTGTCTTTCCTTCTAACGTGATAGGTAAACTAGCGAGAACACCAAGAAGGCGGGATTCCCTTCCATCAAAAGCTTCTAAAGCATTTGGAGATGAATTGAGGGTTGGAGAACCAATGGATTTCTAGCAAGAATATGACATGACGCACGTAGATGCACCCTTGTCCATGACTGCTCGATGGATATTATTTCCATTAATCCCAACTTGGACGATTAGTGCAAGTAGGTGAGGGAGACGCAGGACGAAATTTTCCAAATCGAAAGTGATAAGACTCGAATCAGTGGGATCAACTCCACAGATGGTAGATAAAAAAGCCTTTTGTTGAGACGGACAACTCTAAAGTACATCCAATGCAGACATAGCAAATGGCACCTGAGCGAAATCCTCAACAATACTGTAATGTTGAGCAACACGGGCATTAGGATTGTAGGAATAATTATGGAGTACACCTTTGGAAGGTGGCCGTGCAATAGCCTCAGTACTGGTCCTTTCAATCTGAAGAGGGCTAAAAGTAGGTGGGGGAGGAGGACCATCAACAACTTCCTTCGTGGCTACCTGATGTAGTTCGGTATAATCTTTCAATCAGGTAGCAATAGAAATGGATGCAAGACCGTTCATCATGAAAACTTGAGAGCCAAAATGGGCAGATTATTGAGGTTTCTCTACCAAATGAGTCTGTTATGTATGAAACGGTTCTTTGAGAACAACCAGAGTGCCTTGGGTACCTTTGAGCAATCGACTCACCTCGGCTCATTGAGGACAGTCCTTGGTGTAATGCTATTCATCACAAATCAAACAAGGGTACTTCAATTTACGTTGTGAACCATCATCAGCACGAGATTTCTGAGAATCTTGTTTCGGGGTATCGTTTTTGGCCTTACCTTTACTCTTCTTTTTACCCTTGGAAGTTTTATCCGTCGGATTGGACTGGATGGCATTCACTTCCGCGGTTTTACCAGAATTCGGGGGTGGCTGAGAAGCAGTATCATTGGAAGGAGTTGATTTTTTCTTCACAGGATTTGAATAAGACTTCCGAGAATTCTGAGACACAGAACCAATGATACCGTCGACGGATGGGGTCGTCGATGCTTTGGAAGTTCCAAGTCGAGGGCATCAAGCAAGAGTTCGTACAATGTACCAGACTGAGGGTACAAAAGATCAAGGAATTGTGCACGAGCGATGGCTTTTTCCTCAGTAATGCATGCCCCCATAGCAATGTCCTTAACAATTGGAGAAACGAAGGAGGTAGTGAACCAGTTAGTTAGAAGTTGATCAGGAATCTCAAACTTGATCAAACGACGATCATGCCTCCATTCATGAATATGATCAGAGGTATGGGTAGCTTGATCTTGCTTCAAGGATGCGAGGAGGTGTTTCCCAGTTTCATACTGAACTGGTAACTGAAAGAGCATGAGAAATACCATGGCTAAAGAGTTGAAATCGTAGAAGATGTCGTGGGATAATTTGATGTACCACTTGGCAGTGGCACCAGTGAGAGTCCGTTGGAAAAGATGGAGTCGAATGGAATCGTCAACCCAAGAGTTAGAGGAACACCAAAGATGGTATGAAATAACATGCATTTGTGTGTCTTCTCTGAACTTTCCCTCAAATTTGGGACAATCACCAGGAATTTTGGTCAAAACTAGACACCAGTATGGATTGTGAAGGATAGGATCGTTCTTCAAATTCGACACATCGGGTAGTTCCAATGTAGCAAGGAAAGGTACTTTAGGATTGAAATGAATTGCAGGTCATTTATAAAGACCTGTATTAGGATTCCACCCAGGTTGAGAGAAATTCTTCCCCCATATGTTTTGTCCCAGAGGATTCTATCCATAGGGGTTATAAGCCTGATAGTTCTGCCCATACATGGGTTGAGGACCAGGATATTGATTTTGATCATACCATTGAGGTCCTGTCTCAGCAACATATGGATTTTCTTGTGGAATGAAAGCAGTGCCTTGAGGTGCATTATACAACACTTGAGTTTGACCTTGAGGAAGATATGCAGTGCCTTGAGGCACACTGTATACCATCTGGGATTGACCTTGAGGAACATAACTAATTCCTTGGGTCACACTATATACAACCTGAGATTGACTTTGAGGAAGATAAGTGGCGCCTTGAGGCTGAACGGGTTGCACTTGGGGTGCAGATTGACCCGGATACTGAGGTTGGACAAGCTGTCCCTGCGGATCAGGTTGGCCTGGATGCTGAGAGACACCAAGTTGCCCTTGTGGAAAAGGTTGGCCCGATGGTTGGGATGGGCTAGGTTGACCCTGAAGACCAGGTTGAACCAACGTAGAATCGTAGGGTTGTCCTTGTTGCACAAAATTTTGGCCTTGCGGAATGTAAGACTGGTGTTGTTGCACAAAAGGTTGTCCCTGTGGTGGATATATTTTACCCCCAGGAACATAAGATGCTCCTTGTTGAACATGAGGCTGACCAACAGGACCATAGGGTTGTCCTTATTAGACTGAAGGTTGTCCCTATAAGGATTTTCCTTGTGGACCATAAGGTTATCCCTGTGGACCAGAGGGTTGTCCCTATGGGACTAAAGGTTGTCCCTGTAAGGGTTGTCCTTGCAGACCATAAGGTTTTCCCTGTGGACCAGAGGGTTGTCCCTGTAAGGGTTTTCCTTTTGGACCATAGGGTTTTCTTGGCTGGTATATGGTTTGATTGGGATCAATTGGAGGAAAATAGACGGGATTACCATACACATCATAACGATGCGAAGGATTACGAGAAGTTTGCAGCTATTGAGAACCCTAAGGAGCGGAATTCAGTTGTTGAATGGCCAAAAGATACTCATCAAATTTCAACCCTCCATAAATGGAAGTAGAAAACATATGCTCACTACTAGCAGGTTGAGTTCCTGAAACTTGACGTTGTGATCCACTCACGTTACGCCTAACAGGTATCGTAGGATCGATAAAAATGGACCTTCGAAAACTAGAAGATGTTGTGGACGATTGAGTCATATGGACAACCGATGTGGATGAAGCCACACAGACAGTGGGTCAGACGGGAACAAAGGTTACAATCATCGATGTTACTGGAGTTTAAGGTGATGCGCTCGATACCGAGATCGTCGAGCTCCCAGAGGGAGTCGATGTATCCAACCATATTGGGTTCTGATACAACGATGCAACGCCATAAATAATCTGATCCAAAGTACGGTAACCGCGCGACAGAGATACCAGCTGTGAAGAAGGTTGACTTGAGACATAAGGAAAACTCTTTGAAGGGAGATGATGATCTCCTATAGAAACATAAATCTCTTCACTACTGACATGACTCGAAGAATCCATGTTGGATGAAGCCACTTGATCATCGAAAAGACGACGGGTAGTGGCAAGTAAAGAAATGGCTAATAAATATGGTTCCGAAGTAAGAGGAGGAAACTCTTCTTCATTCCCAAAGCCAGACCAAGCATCCTGAGGTTGCCAATTGGCATCAAATGGCTCTTCAAGAGGAGATCGGGTAGGGAGAGGTAAGATACTTGGAAGAATAGACTGCCAGATCAAACGGCTAACCTAGTGGGCTGAGATGGTTCAAAGAAACTTTAGGAGAAGGATCACCACTAGGAGGTAATGAAGACGATGAGGAAATGGGTGGTTCCGCCACCATGACTATGTTTCAAAACAAGAAGGAAACGAGATAGCCTATTCTAGGCTTAAAGATCAAAAGCTAAGGAATTACTTAATAACAAGCCAAGAAAATATCTGTAATGGGCATTGTGATCGTAGGCAACTGATTTTCTGACATTGAAATGAAACTTTGTTGTTTCATGTTTTAAGAGTCAAGAAACAGACAAAAGGTGACTCTAGTCACTTTCAGGTTGAATGAGCATGAAAGGAAAAGTGCTCGAGGATATTTTCAATTTTAGAGAGTCACGAAAATACCAAAGTGACTACTCAAGGAATCTAAGCAAGGGGGTGTACCAAGTTTCTGTGAACTGCAATATACACGTTGGTGATCAAATGAAAGAGAAATGACCAAGGAGTTGACGTATGTGCGGGAAGTCTCCCTGAATGTTGTGTTCGGTGTATCACGGGTATAGGGTGGCATACTCGGCTTCCTATGGATAAAGGATTGCAACCTATTAGGGTCTCCCTTTATATACTCGAAGGTACAGGGAGCACAAGTCGGTACTAGCACTGTCTAAAGCCAGATGGTGAATGACAACTACTAGGTTTAACGATGCCGGAACACGTCACTAGCCTAGACCTCTAAAATATGTGTGTTAGGTTTCAATGCTTCCTTAGGTTGATTAAATTAATTTTAAAGTTGATCTTGAATTAATGTTGCGATTTCAAGGCCTTAACGAATGTGATCTCGAATCCTTAATGCACAACTACATGCAAAAGAAAATCACTCCAATTCAATGAAAGCTAGTTAAGAGAGGGATAGTAGTTCATAACAAAGTAGTGACCAATTGAAAACAAGAGAATTTCACTAATGCATCTAAGACAACCAAAGCAGAAAATGAAAATCTCTTTCCTTGTTCACAAAAAGCTACTAATGCAAAAGAACAATTTCAATTTTCAAACTTAAGAGACTGAAAATTTTGTCTTTTTAGATGAATGAGAAGCAAAATGAACACTAGTTTTGAGAAATTCAAATGTAACAATCTAAAGTAAAGAGATCAATCCAATACAAACATGAAACATACTCAAAACATATACTCACTCCTTCAAGCAAACAGAGGGCTTTCGAACCAATTCAACGAGAAATATAATCTATGCTCAAGGTGACAAATAGAAAGCCAAGCGAAAACTAAAAGTGATCATTCAAAAACCCAATGACATGAAGAACTGAAAGAAAAGCGAAAACAATCAAGCGATGAACTGGAACTACAAATACCAATGTGACTCAAACTCAACTCAGAAGGCTTAGTGAGGAGAGAGTCGAACAAGCGGCATAAGGCACCTAGAAACCATAGGGCGACAAACTCCAACGATAAGATGAGGGATAACCAGCTGAGAAGAATGAGACAACAGGGTCAAAACAATCTCAGTGGACCAATTGAAATATAAAAATCCAACCTGTTAGGGTCCCGTGATTTGTTAGATTGGTGAGAACAAATGCACAGGGTAACATCAGACCAATCTTTGGAATCCTAGGACCTAGCCTTCCTGGACTTAGAGAGGGCTCTCTCTATTTTTTGCAAAGGATGTGAACTTGTTTGCTTTAGATGGTTGATTTTAGGCTAGTTGTTAAGTGTAGGGTTTGTTATTTGTTTTTGTTGGGTAAGATGATCAAGTAGAATAGGTGGAGTGAGAGGTCTTCAAATCATTGGGCTATGGAGTCTTTGAAAGTCATGGATATCTCAACAATGAATCAGGGTGCATTATAGGGCAAATCAAGCATGGTTAAATGGATCTTCAAGGTAGGTGTGAAGTGAAATGAACATTAAGTTGGTGAGCATAGTAAGTGTGTAAGGGAAGTTAAGAATACTTAAACAAATACCTTTAAACAATATGGTCTTAAATACTGATTAGCATAAAGAAATAATCATAAGGGCAGGGAAAACCAATAACTCTTTGATTACACTTAAGAAAACAAGCATCCAAGATACACAATTCAGTGAACTATAGAAGGCAAGAAAATTTCCCAACTTCTAGTGATTTCACCTTCAAGGTTAGAAAACATATAAGATAACATATAACTTTAATCAGAAAAATAGGGAACTCCTAAACATCATTGATCAAGCTATAAGGAACTTCAAGGCAACTTCTCAATCATGGACAAAGGGCATGATCAGAACATGGCCTCTTTGGCTAACCTAATAAGTAATACTTCAAAGGGAGATTCCAAAAACAAAGTTTAAATAGCATCAAGTAGGCAGGGCTAACCATAAAACATATTTTAAGACTACTATATTGAACCATTCATGAAATAGACAAGCCTAGGTGGGTCTAAGGAGCAACAAAGAATTCCTTAAACTGACCCAGCAGAAGAAAACATAAAGGCAGTGAGGAACAAACAAACGTAAGGTACCTCTAAATAGTATTTCTTAGTCTAAATCCTTTGTTCTACTGCAACATAGAAGGATGAACATAATGAAAACATGAGAAAAACAAAGACTAAATAAGAACACATCACCTTTAACCACGCTTAGGGATCCTGCAAGCAAGTGTTCTCCATCATCAATCAAAGCAAGCCATTCACAAACTCCACAACACCAATTTCTTCTTCAATCTCAAGAAAACCATGTATTTCTCTCAAAACTCATCAAATTCCAACCTTTTACAATGAAGACCTCATGCTCTATTTATCTAGTAAAGGAGGGAAAAAACCCTAACTAGGGTTTGAAAATGTCAAAACAAGTCATAAATGTCATTTATGCCTAAGAGACCATGCAAGGCCCAAGGCACAAAATATCTCATGAAATAAATGCCAAAATAAATTCTTACACCTAATTTTAGAGGAATTTGCCTCAAAAAACATTAAAATATCATTTTTCAATAAATGAGTTTTTTTTGTTGAATTTTGGCCAAAAACACACAGTGAGGTCCATAAGCGCAGTGCCATCCCAGGCAGAAAATAGGTCCTATTGCAGCCAAGTTTTGGTGACCTTCTCGATGTTTCAATTTGCCCCGTGATGGCCCATTGGAAAGCTTGCTAAGTCTAATTTCCAAAAATACTCTTGGTTTTCCGATCCAACTCCTGTAACCTGTTCAAAATGTCAAATTCCCAAAACTGCTCTGAGCACAGCGCCAAGCCTGAAAATGAGGCAGAAAGGTGAAAAATGAGGTGTGTTTTAACCTTTTGAGGGGTCAAAAATGCTCCAAATGCTCAGAAATTTGGTGAGAATAGTGTACTATGAATTAGAAATCCAAAAATGTAAATTTCTCCCTCTGAATATGCCTAAATGAAAATCATAGCACTAGGGGTGTTGCGCTTATAGGCCTCCAAATTCACAAAAAAATAAAATTTGTCAAAATTTCCTCAAATTTGGTGGATGTCTTCCTCATGGGGTTTGAGAAGCCTGTAGAGAAGCTCCAGCCAAGACTCCAAGGTTTTCTTGGCCTTTTCCTCCTTTTAGTGCTTGAATTTCAATGAGGGCCTCTTTGAGTTTTGTCCTTGCAACTTGATTCCTCTGGGCATAATGTTTGGTCATATTTCTTTGTAGATCAAGGTCCTTATTTTCCCTTTCCAACTTGGCCTCCAAGTGTATGTTGGCTCTTTCCAACCAAGTCTCCCCATCATGTGCTATCTCCATGGCCAACAACTCATCTAGAGGGAGCTGTTCTGTTAAGGCCAATTCTTGTTCCCTTTGTTTTGCCAACGCCTTCTTCAACCCCATGGTTTTAGGTCTCTTCCTAGGATGTCCTTCTTCCTCCTCACTCTACTCATAGGTGCCCATGAACTCCTCTAGCTTTACCTGTGCCCTTTGAGCTTCTTTCTGAGCCTTGATAGCTCTAGCCTTATAAATGGCCTGTTGTGCACTCATTTGTTTGTTTTTCATTTCATAGAAATGAATAACATTGCTTGCCCTATCCAAATTTTCTTCCAAGTCTCTAATTTGGGCATTTTTGTCTTGGAGGAGAAATTTTGAAATCCTTGCTTCATTTTCTTCTTCAATGTCCACCTGAATGATTTAAAACTCCCTTTCAATCTCATGATCTTCCTCTTATTCTTTTATCTTTTGTTTGCCTTTGTCAACTTTTTGAGCTGAGGTGGAGGGCATGGTCCCTTGCCTTTTTGAGGCAGCAAACACAAGACTAGGCCCTCTTTGATATATCAATGAAAGAGGTGTGATTGTGGTCTTGTTGGTGTCCTTATCATGGTTATGATGCTGGCTGCTGTCATCAAACCCCTTATTTTCATAATTAGTATCATCAGTCATCCTATTTTTTGCTTCATCATTGTCCTCTTTGTTCTCAACATCATCACCACTCTCATCCTCTTCACTAATTTCTGCATTATCATTTTGTTCTTCATTTAAGCTACTTGCCTCTTCACTGTTGTGATCCTTATCTTCATTACCATCCTTCTCACTTTCTTCATTTTCATTATGACTGTCCTTTGTGTTGCCTTCATTTTCCTCATCATCATTGTCACTGTGGGGGTCACTGTCTTTACTGTTTTCATGACTGTCATGACTAACTTCAGCTTCTTCTTCATTCTCTGAAGGATCATATTCTTCATTTGGGCAGCCATCTTCATCATTCACCTGCATGTCCTCTGCCTCACTGCTGATTTCCTGTTCATTATTGTTTGACCCATTCCCATTGTCAACTTCTTGATTTTATTCATTGCCATTATCCTCCTCTTTTTCCATGTTCTTGGCCTCATGTGAGCTTAACTCATCATCTCCTTCTATCTCCATATTCTCTACTCCTTGTGGGCTTAACTCATCATCATCCTCATCCTCATTTTGGCTTGACTCATTGTCCTCTTCACCCTTATCTTCACTTGATTCTTCATTTCCACTTCCTTCTTCATTTGATGCACCGGGAGAAGAGCAGGAAGGGATGTTTCATTGAGGAGGGGACACATGTGTAGAGGATGAGCTATGGTCAGTAGAAGGTGATAGAGGAGTGGACGGAGGAGGATGAGATGATGATGGTAAATTTGGTTGATGATGGGGCTGAGGGCTTGTGAATACTTCATGGGCTATGAACACTTCCCAAGGTATAACTTTTTTCTCCAGCTGATGTAACACCACCATCTTGATCAAGGAATGGTGAAACAAACTCCGCATTTTTTGGGAATGATTCCATCTCTAGACAACATAAGACATTTTTTCCATGCTCCTATAGAGGTAGTAGGGAAAATTGAGCATCTTGACCCTTGTGAAATGAATGAGAAATCTAACATGGTAGGAGTAGAGCCTGGAGTATCTCCCCTCACAGGTAAAGTACTTCATAATGACCCTCATCAAGGGTGCAAACCTCTATTTTAGGTGTGAGAAAGGGAAAATAGCCTTGCATCCTTCTCTGTACCTAGTCTTGACAAATGGCTCATAATGGCTCATGTCCAATTTTTCTTTCTTAAACCACTTTTCATCAATAGTAGGTATACCTGTAGCATTAGAGATGGTATCTGTTGATAGTTCAAAATCTACCCCTGCAAGTCTTGATTATTTGTTGTGTAGGTTAAGAATGAATAACCTTGAGAGCTCTGGGTGATTTTGCACTTGTTTGACTTTCTCACGAAACTAGAAACAATCCATATTTTTAAAGCATGTGAGAATCATGGGAGAGGAAGTGATCTCTACAGTGCTTTGGGGTTAAAATATATTTACCTTCCCTCCCTTGTGATTTGGACTCATGGGCCCTTGGCCTCCTTCACTGCTGACACTGTCCTCTACTCCTGACATGGTTATTAGGGCTACTTTTGGGCAAATTTTGGTTTTATTTTGAAAGCTAGGTAGGAGGATTGGAGTGAAATTATGGTGAGGAGAGTTTTTGTGAATGAGTGAGATGGAGGCAAGTTTATGATTGATTTTCCTTGAGCTTGAAAAAGGTCTTATCTTGAACTGACTTGTGATTACCTCAGTTTCACACTCCCCCCCCCGCCCCCCTAAATGACAATTATTTGCTTGGAGGCCAAAAACAGAGGTTTATTTGTCATGAAGACCTAAGGTTGGCAAGGACTAGGGCTTAATCATTCTTTTAACCACTAACTCACCAAAAATTACTTGGAGGAAAAAGAGGAAAAAACCACCTACCAATTTTAGCTTGCTTGTAGGGTCTTGAAAATAGTTAGGAGGTGGTCCCCTTGAGTTTTTTGGCACCTTTCCGCAAGTTGAAGGGTTTTAGCATGAGCATAGTGCCCTGACCACACTGTTGTGTCTCTCTAAGCGCAGCACCGGGTGAGTCGGGTGCTCTGGGTGTAGTGTTTCCCGTCTTGTGCAGGTCTGTTGGACCCTCGGTGCAGCGCTGGGCAAGAAAAGACATGTTGGGTCTCTCTGGGCGCAGCACTGTTCGAGCCTTGGGTGAGTTGGGCTTCTTTCTAGGTGCAGAAATGGCACTCCTGGGCGATTCATACCTCTGTGCATAGCGTCGGGCCTATCGGGCTTGCTTATGAGCACAGTGTCGAACTCATGTGCGTGTTGGGTTTGCCTGAGCGCAACGTCAGGCTATACATGTAGTGCCTCCCGCTAAATGCGCAACATAGTGCAAAAAATGCACTGTGGGAACCTCTATTCACACAACGCTAGTGTTTGTGAGCGTTGTTGGGGTTCCCATGTTTTTGCCAGGTCGACAAGACCAAAAGATGAGACAACATAGAACCACTTTCAGACCTTAGGATCTAGCCCTCCTAGGTCCAGAGAGGGATCTCTCTATGATGGTAAAAGTATGTATGTCTTTGAGGCTCAAAGTTTAAGATGTTAGGCTAGTTATAGGCTTGGGGTTGTTTGTTTGATTATTTATGTTTGGTTGTTGGGAATCAGGAAAGAAGGGTCCAATATAAGACAAGGATTAGCAAAGAGGAAATTTAGGCAAAGGTAGATAAATCAGAGATCATCAAGGCCATTGGGCAATGGAGTCAAGAAAGGATTTACCTGTAATCAATGTGCAAGCTTTCAGTTGGGCTAGTCATCTAGAGCATTTGGATCTTAAAGGATGATTGGAGAAATGGAACATTAAGGACTGAAAATGAATGAGGGAGAACCATCCAATTCTGTCTGTAGATCAGGTCAGATGTCATTTAACTCTAGACCTACTTGGACAAAATCAGAGGTAATACAAGGGATCTCAGAAAGGCTTAATTGAGATGGAAAGATCCTAGTGAGGCAGAGACAGGGTTCTATACCTCCCAGTGTTCTCAACTCATCCAACTAGATCCTAACAAGAACATCTAAACATAGATTTCATTAATTCATACATCAGAGAGTAGGCAATATCATCCACTACACTAGTTAAATCAATTGAAACCAATATTCAGATACACATATAAGCAGAAAACATAAAATGTTGGGAGAGCAGCAACATAAGGTACCTATCAATGGTAAATCTTATGCCAAAATTCTGATGCGAGCCAGTAGGAATGGAATGAAATGAAATCAGACACAGGGATAGGAAAAAATCACCAGCTGCTTTAGATCAGGATCCAAAGAAACGTGCTTGTCATATTAAAAACAACACCAATCAGGTACATCATTGCCCACATCTTGAACATTCAATCTGAATACATCAAATCTCAGCCTATCTTACAATATTACATAGAGAACTTGTCTCAAGAATAAAAATGCTTACATTTCTCTGATATATCATCAACAACCAATACAATATTTCTCTCTGGGTTTTATAGCTGAAAAGGAGCAGAAGGGGTAGATGAAAAACTAAATGTTGTACTAAACTCTTGAAACGAAAGAGGGCCGAAGCCCATTATATTTGAACGCTGAGCATTTAATCTCTGTCACCCCTTGATGAAAGAGTGATCTTCTTTTGGATATGACTCTGACGTGTTTCGGTAGTGGTACTCTTGGTGATTTAACAAAAAATAAAATAAACCACTGAGAATTCTTCCATATAAATGCTCTGGTGGTTTTGAACTGTTGTCAGGGTGGAAATTCCTTCAGGGACATTGTTCATAATAAAAGCTGTATGGGCGCCCTGTACTTGATGAAGAAAAACATGCTGCTGATGAATAAACCCTGATATTACCTTTTACTTGCGCTCAGGACCTTTTGATCAATCCTCGGGGTCTTCAACTGGTGCTTTGCCTTTTTAAACTGTATATTTAAGGCTCAAGGTTCCCTTTGGCGTGCCTTAATATCTTTGCTTTGTACTGAAACATTTTGCTGCTTCATCTTTGCCTCTATCCATACATTTCGAGCTTTAATGGCCCCGGTAGGTTCTCCACAAAGTTTAAACCCTGTTCTTTTTAATGAACGTCCTGTCCTCACCTTCTCGAGTCATTTTTCATCAATTCTGCCCCTATAAATGATCTTCTTTGAGTTCTCTGTCCTTGTAGCAGAGATGTGCATCATGGCTGCCATTGACTCTTAATAACCCTGCAAAATACACAAACAAGTTAAGAAAATCATGAATGGGGTGGCGGATGATGTGGAGGCAGAGAAAGGTCGTGTAGATGACGATACGGAGGAGAAAATCACAGAAAGAATGGAGGAACGCTCTGGTGGATGGAGGCGGTCTACAGAGCACATATACGTGGAAAACGTTAAAAAACGTGAAAAAGAACCAATATATGCAACGGAATGGGAGACCGTACGGAGGGTGCACGTGGAGATGACGTGGCGGTAACGGGCGATGGTGGAAAATTCAGCGGCAGGCAAACAAATCGGGACCATCGATCGTGGTGGGATCAACGACAGAGGATGACAGATGGCGGGTCATAACATGGGTTAAGCAGTGCGCAGCTCAAACGAATGACGACCGTTGGATGAGGTGCTCAAGATCTGACGGTTGACAGCGATTTCGCTCAGCATCCGTGGTCGAAAATTAATGCGCGAAGAGCCGGCGGTTTTGGGGTTGTATAGAAGACACGCGTCGGCAGCTGTATGGAATCGCTGGGCATTCGAGGAAAACTGCCATCTACGCAGAAGCATGCGCGGTGGGGTCCACTGGGCGGAAAGGTTCCGAACCGTCAGATCTTCATGAAAACGGATGGCGATGGCCTAGTAAGGGAAAATGAATGCGAGAGACTTGAGCGCTGGGGATTTAATGACCGTCATCCGATCAACCAAGATCTACGGCTGAGACTGCGCCCGATAGGAAATGGGGGAATAAGTGCCGTTTAGACTGGCGGATGGTTACAGTTCAGGGTTTTGTGGAAGGTAAAGGAGCGCAGTGCTATCAGGAGAGGGGCTAGGCCTGACATAAGGTTCATAGTGGGTTTTTAAGCCTTTTCAATGCATTTTGAAGCCTTATAAGGGTAATGGTAGGAAGATAAATAGCGAATCAGGCTAAACCAGGGACATGGGTAGAAATTGAAGGGGGCTTTGGGAGGTTTCAGGGGATTAGAGGGGAATTCAACAAAGGGGACACATAGGTTAAAATGGGATAATTTTCAGGGGTATAAGAGGAAAAACAGACCCTTTGAGAAAAGGATTAGCAGGGGGAAACTGTTTTAGGAACTACACTAAGAGACTTCAAGGATGATGGGTTTTCAGGAAAAGGCATTCCTTGAAGGCTCCAAAGCAGACTAGCCCCCAGCTTGCTTGTCAAGAATTTCATAGGGGGGCTAACAAGTGTAGCGCTAGGTTCTGAGCGTAACGCCAGTGACTTGGCCTAGAAATTGACCAAAAACTTAGAAATCTTCTCCTGAAAACTCTTTGCTCTTTTTGCAAATGACAAATGAGCTAAAATGATAAACAAGCTGCCTTTATACCTTTGGAAAAAATAATTTAAATTAGAAACCCAATTTTGATAAGGTTCTCAGTTTCTTGTCACTTTATCACTTTGACTGATATCTTTTGACCTTTTCCAGGGGGTTTGAAAACTTTTCAAGGTAGCTCTTCTTCCTTTTGTGGTAGCTTATTGGAGAAATGAAAAGGTCCTTTTTAACCTTGAGGGTCTTGGCACTGCCAAACCTCCTTTTGCCTATACTGAGAAACTGAAAACATGTTTTTATCCTTTTTTGATATTTCTGAGTGTAAGTGACCTAAAAACATGGTTTTCTTACCTTCTTACTAATTTTGACAGTGATATATCCATTTTGACAAAGTCTATAAATCATGCTTGCTATGTGTCCTCTTGGCCACTTCTGATTTGTTGCAGGTGCCATGACACAATGATTTTGAGCTTTGTCTGATGTTCTGGTGTTTGACACACTTAATTACATAACAATAAGCTCATGCTTATCTTGGTCTTCTCATTTTGAACACTCAACCCTATGCCTTATTCCCTTCACCATTTGAGGGCAAATGGATGAAAAATTAAGGCTTGACCTCCCTCACAATGATATTCTTTGCATTCTTTCCTTTTGATGCAGTGAAGCATTGATACCTAGGCAAACCATGGAGGTCACCTTCTGACATCCTCTTCAAACCTTCTGCTTGCTATCACCATGGAGGTTCATAGTCTTCATTTCACCCTATTTGCCTATTTTCCCAAAACTTTAGGTTTTAGGGCTGCTAGAGAAAAATAATTAGTGTTGTCTTCTAAGTTCTCTATAGCCCTTTCAATTTCATTCATTTTTGTCTAGTTCACCTCACCTTTTTCCCTTCTTCATTTATAATTTCTAAAAATATTCAATTCATGCTTGGTTGTGTTGATGTGCCTTTGTCCTTTTGGTTTTTTGCATTGGCTCCTTGCTTGGCAACACTGTTTGCCCAATTAGTCCTAGAAACTTTAATTTTCCCTTGAGCATAGGCTTCTCCCTCTTCCATTTTCTTGAGTATATCCTTTAATGAGGAGTAGGCCTCTTACCTTACTAAATTTCCTGTTGATAGCCACCTTGACACTCCTGCAGAAATGTCAAAATGACCAAATTTTCTTTGCAGAATTTGATTTTGATAAAGAAGTCTTCCTTTGAAAGTCTTTTGATCTGTCTTGGAAAAACAAATGTTGACCTTATTTCCATTTGATTGATCTTCTTAGCACATGAAAACATTTATTTAGAACCTCAAAGACAATCCTACAACCTATGAAACCCTAGTGACCTAGTGGGAGGCTTTTGGCTTGTCCTTTGACTGAAAGCTTGGCTTAGGGTCCTCAAATATAAAAAAAACAGAGTTATTGACAATTTAATATATATTGAAGATCCAAAATCCAATTTACTTGATTTATCTAAAGAGCCTACAGAGATAGTTTTGATACCATCAATGTTTGAGGCATCTCGGAGACACAAGAAGGAGTAATTTGGATGGTGATCCTAGGTGGCAAGTGGAGAGGTGAGGCCAAGTCAAAACAGAGTGTTGAAGTCATAGGTCAAAAAACATGATGAAGATGAGTGGCATGAGCTCATGATGGGTCTTATGTGAGTGGTGGGTTGACCATGACATGATAAAGTGGTGAAATGTGAAAAATTTATCCTGAGGATAATGAAGGCAGTGAGATTTCTAAAACTCACAATATCCTTGAATTTTGTTTTAGAAATCTAGGATAAGCATTTAGTCATCTCCAAAAAGAAAAAATTACTGATGACTAACACAACCCAAAGGTAGGATAAATTGACAAAGCTCAGAAAAGAGGCTAAAATTAAATCCTACAGGATTCAGTGCATCTGTTTAGCTGTAATCCGTTCTAAACAGGGGTTGGCGCACCTGTGACAAAAGAAACGTGTGCCAATGAACGCGACTGTTCAAGAAAGAGCAACGCTGAGCTATAAAACCATGGGAAAAAATAAAAACCACTGAGTAGAGATCAGTCTTGACACTCTAGGACTGAATAGGGTGGCTGAAAACAGTCATCCATGCAAAATAAAGCAGAAAAATGATGAAATGATTAAAGTCAACTCGACAAGCAAGACACTAGAAGAACAGTGAGAGACGAAAAACACATTGATCCCTAGTATGGTTGCCAAATTTTTGTGTAGGTAAATCTCCTCTGTGAACAGAGGCGATCCCTCTAGCTTTAGGATGGGTCTAGTAGCAAGGGAACATGCTAATCCTTCATATTCATAGTTTATGAATGAGAATGAGTCAGGATAGATGACCAACCTTTGCTCCAATGTAGTTGTCATAGCTGTGGCAGTAGTCTTCAGATCTTCATCTTTACACGTCACGGTTCTTCAGCGGTGATACTCAGGTGCCTACACAAAGATCAGAGAACAATAACAACATAAGAAAACATACTTGCATTCATAACTATTTAATTGGTCAAGGAGACTTAAACAAATTTCATAGACTTAAACACATCAAACGCAAAATGGGAAACAAAACATCAGTCATGTATTAATAAGTAGAGAGAAGAAGTTTACAACCAAAAGATCCTTGATGTTGTAGCCTCCTTCGATGGGTCCAGTCAAACACGTCTCAAGCATTCGTCAGGGAATTCGACTTGGCGAGGCAATAAACCTAGACTCTCTCTCGACAATGGATTCCTCTCTGCTCTATCTCACACCAACTATAGTAAGGATTGTTCAGCTACCTACAACTACGTGAGAATGATGTATTTATAGGAGAGGAGGAGGTGTTTTGGATCCCTCATAAGGTGGAAAGGAGACCTTATTCTTTGGGGAGTTGCTCAAATGTAGGAAACAAGAAGCCAAAGGGAGGTCTTCGATGTTATTCAGTCGAACAAACCATGCTGACTCCACCCACGAAGTGGTTGGGAATGGAAAATTCGCTTCTATTTTTATAAACTTTCCAAAAACATCTCAGAGTGGGCAGTCCACTGAGACAGAGTGCCAATGGGTGTGAGGCCGAGTGCTAATTTCTCTATGGGCGCGAGGCCATAACTTCCTACCAGCGCCGACCCAAAATCATATGTTTTTGAGAGCCTGTTCCAGGAATAGTCAACATAGGAAATGTTCTTATCATGGAAAGGGATGCAATGACACTTTTTCAAGGTATGAAAATACACAGAAGTGACTGAAATGGTCCTCCAATGTTCGGGATGGGGATTGTAGGGATGGTGACAAAATGTTGTGTAACACCTCCCGTATCCTGTACAATTTATTTCCCAAAGTAATAACATCAGAACAAGGCCTAGACTCATACACAACATGTCGCCTCCACAAGTATGGTTGGCCCAATAATACATCAGCTCAATCAAGAGGAGAAACATAAAACAATACCTCATCCGTGAATGGCTTGATGTTGTACAGATGGCGGCACTACTGGCGGATGCAAAGATCTCTCCCTGGGTGAAGCTACCCAATGGTATACGGTTGCAGGTGTGCTAAGGTCATTAGGTTGAGCCACTTCACGACCTTTAGTGAAATGAGTTTTTTTTTCTTCCGCTATCGACAATAAATTGTAGTGGAGAACCCTTCACCCACATCTGCAAATGGAAGAGGCGCTCCCCCTCCTCTGGATCATTGGGATCCCCCCTCTAGAGCTTGGTGGTGGCAACAATGGCACCGGGGTCCGCATCAATGATCTACTTCCCTTTGTCATCTACCTTGTCTGGTTCTAGCTCAGGATCATATCATGCATCTAATTCAAGTGCCTTCAGTTTGGCCACCAACGAATGTTTGGCTCGACACTTGTTTGTGCTGTGAGTGGGGCTATTATGAAATTCACACCACTTCCTTGTGTCATTATTTGGATTTGTGGTGTTGTTTTGAGTCACCCTATTTTGGATTTTCCCCCTATTTTGTGGTTTGAGGGTGCCTTTCGCTCGCTTCGGATTCACGGATCCAAAGTCTTGCTTCTTCTGCTTAAATTTCTACTCAATATTGGTGGCATAGGGAAATGCCATGCCAAGTGAGGTAATTTCAAGGAAATGCATTTCCTCATGAATGTGTCTATGCATACAGCTACGGTACTTGAGCACCAAATTTCTCTCTTAATATTTAATGCCCAACTTTGTGCGCAGGGTATGGAACAAATTCGTCAGTTCGTGCACATCTTGATCCCTTTGCTGTCGCAGCGTGGTCCATTGGATGTACTTGTCCTCATAGCTCCCCACAGGGTAATATTGTTCCTTGATGTTGTCTTAGAATGAATTCCAAGTGGGTGCGGTTGAGAACAGAGAGGGTTCCCTCTCGTCCTTTTGCTTACAATAGGTTTTCCACTAGTCTTTTACATGGGGTGTAATATCCCCAAATTAGGAATGCTAGCAAGGCATGCCTGAAAAATGCATTTTTCAAGAATGTATTCTATAGAAACCAAGATCAGCCCTTGTATCCCTTAGATATGATAATCTAAGACCCAAATCCAAGAGGGGATCATAAACAAATCCTCCTAGGTGGGTTAAACAGATCTCCCACACCTAGTTCAGCTGAAAAATACCCAATAATGGGACTGCAGCAATGTATGAAAAATACATCATTGAAATAACGAAAATCACCTATAGCAAGGGCATGAGGCCAATAAAATTTTCTTCAATATTATTTACAGCAGCAAGATAATTGCATAATGAGGCCCATGAAATACATAGCTGGAATACAAGACATAAAACGAATAAATTCCCTCAAAAGAGGTGTTGCAACTCCATATCTATGCATAAGAAGTCAGATCCATAATAGATCCATGCACTATAAAGGATCCTCTTTCAGATCCCGTTGGGGTTTTGAGCATTACACCAAGGATAAGCAGTAGATCTGAGATCTAAGAAAGCATATCTGCAGAAATATTCAGAAATTCTGAAGTATTCAGAATATGCAGATCAGATCTAAAATATACAATGTGTAGATCTCTTCCAATGGACCTCAAAATGAAGGGCAGATCCCCAACACTAGAAACCAGCTCTCCAAATAGTGCACCCAAACTCCCTCCAACAAATCCTACAAGAATAATGCAGATATAGAATAGAAACTATGCTGTAGGGTATAGATAATAGCTGGCCACATGTCAAGATCAAGAAATGAAGCTCAATCACTCCAATACACTTCCTCCAATAGAGCAGAGGACTCCACTGAAAAAGGGCACTTAAATGTCTTATATCTAAATAGATCTAATCTCCACTTGCTGCAGCTTGCAAACACAACCAAACCCTCAATAGGATCTAAGTTGTAATTGAAAGGAGAATCTTGGCCTTGAAGTCATATAGTGGACTATGCAATACAAACTCTCCCAAGAGCTACTCAATGGGAAGAGGAGGAACTCCTAAACAGGAAATTCCCATGCTAAACAACATTTGCAATCTAGGCTAAACAGCCAAATAAAGCTATATGGTCTAAACAGAAAATATATCAAAAGATCATATCTTGAACAACCCCCTCATGCTGCCTTCCCCTTCCTTTTATAAGATGAGAGTGTGCAAAACCCTAAACCACCTTCAATGGACTCATCCCTTTCACACAAGAGATCTTCAACTAGAATTACGTTGTGCTTTATTGATGAGCACTCCTTCAATACAACGTTGTATATTTAGTCAAGGTTGACCCATTCAAGATGATTAGCCCCTTTCACACCTAAGGGTGCTTATTTACATAGCCAAGATTCATCGTTTTTCATTTTTGGCATTGAATTATTCTTTATTAGGAGTTTGATCAACCTCTTTTGCACATTTATTCATCTAACTAGATTTTAAAAGAAAAATGAATATTCCTATTAGCTACATGATAATTTAAGAATATTACAATCTTCCCCTCCCAAATGTTGCTTTTCCTCAAGAAACTGCATGGGTGCTACAAAATCTCCCCTCCTCCTCTTGTGACCTCCTCATTCAATAGTCTCCACCATTGCTTCAGATTTTCTGCAATAATTCTGTCTCCCAATGGTTCCTCCCAAGCGTGCAAGTTGGCCTTTGGTGGATAAACCAAATGGCTCTCATCATGAAAAAAAGGAAGGTCTATATGGAAACCTTCTTACTAATCAATGGCCTCCTCAAGATAGAAGTGATGACAATCATGGGGAATTTCATCATCAATGAAGGACTCCCACCTCCATGTTATCATCCAAATGAAATGAATCACCTCCCAACTTGGTAATTCATAGTAAAGTTCCTCCCAATTTCTCATGAGAGGCATGTCCCAAGTGTTCCAATCAATCATATGGTCCACCACATAAAGAAACAAGTGATCTACTATAGTGGCCATATAGTTTCCCATGCTCCCCTTGGAACATGTAGTGCAAAAAATGTAGGAAAGTTCTTTCCCCAAGGACACATCCAACAAATGTGTCTCTCCTCCAACCATGTTCCCAACAAAGATAAGAACATTTTAAGCATATGGGATCATAATAAAGGTCATGCTAGCTGCCATATGCAATAAAGGAGAAGGACAATGGTCCCTCATGTGCAACCAACATAGTTTTACTCCTAAATTCCATAGGATATGATATGAATTTTTTTTTTCCCAACACTTGTTTGCTGCCCCATTCTTCTTGCATTCTTGGAGAAGGTGTATGATGGTTGGTGTTAATGAATCACACCATGAAGAGTACATCATCTCCCCAAGATCTCCAAAGGAATGACCAACATTACCATTATTCATGGCCCAAAGTGGTTCATGAAACCCATAAGAAAAAGTGCCCCCTCTTGAAGAAAAGACCTGCACATCAGTGTTAAGAAAATGCAAGTATATAATAAATATATCATGATGTATAGCAATACAATTTTTATCATACACTTGGTTTAAATCAGCAAGGTGGCTCATGGATGAGCTCCCTCTCACACCCAATGAATAAGGAGGTGGTAATGATAACTCTTCCCAAGAGCTATGTTCCTCCTCAACTAGAAAATTGTCCATGCACTTCCTCATATGAGAGTGCATTTCCTCTCTTAAGTTCTCCCACATGAATCCATCTAGGATAGTATGATATTCTCTAATGAAACTAGTGGGTTTTGAAAGCAAGATCTCATAGGCTGCATTAAGTAGTTTCTCCTTGAGTTTGGATTCCCTAGCCAAATAGATCTGATCATGGGAATAAATGACTCCCTCAACTACTTTATACCTCCCATCCATCACTTGCCCATAAAGAACCTTACATGTGAGAAGGTCCTTGGATTATTCCATCAAGAGTTGGGAATCCCAATAAAGATCTACGCTCCCCAACAATGACAGTGTTGTAGAAATCTGAAATGCAGCCCCTATCATAGCATGGCTCTCCTCTTTGACATGTTTGATGTCAAAGTCACATGTTCAAGTACTATCAACTTCCTTTTGCTACCTCCTTTTCAGCTGATATTGCTCAAGACAAGATTGAAGTAGATGGAAGTCAACCTCCCCTTGGAAAGTCCTTGTCTTCCAAAACTTCCTCAATTTGGCCCATGCATGCAAGAGTGTTGATATCCTCTTGTCATGTTCAGAAATCTCTTTTGTGAGTGAAAATATCATTAGCTTCCCCAAATATATGGAGTTTCCATATGACATCATGTCCATGCCATCATAGACTTCTGAATCCTCCTTTTTCAGTGCAAATAACTGAGTGGGAGATAGCAATGTCCAATTCAGAAAATTTCTTATCTCTTCTTTGAATCCATGAAAGATTCTCTACATTGTGCTAGTTTCTCCCAAAGATCCTTCCTTAGCCAAGTATGTATATGCTACCCATAGTTGAGAGAACACTTTAGTTTTCCTCCCATCAGGAGGTCTCCCCGGTGGAATGCCTCCATGTAAAGAGACATCAAGGCATAGAGCAGGATGTGTATGTGTGTGGACCGGTTTGTCCTTTCCTTCCTTGCATAGATCCTCTTGCCTTCTTTGTGTATCAACCTTCTGAAATAAAGAGGGGTTTATTCTCCTCATCATGTGGTGCTTTCCCTCCTCTTTTCCTTCTTCCATCTTCAAGATCTCACCATTTGATAATGATGGCACATGCTGCACATGGACTGTGCCACAATCTCCATATGTGAGATTCTTTGGAACTCCTTACAAGAGTGCAAGAGTTTCTCTCCTTGGAGAAAGTGCTCCGTCTTCCTCTTCATGAGGTCTTAGATGTGCTCCCTTTATGACTGTGTTATCATCTTCAGCCCTTCCTTCCTTCTCTTCAATAGTTAAAAATGCCTCATCATCAATAAGATACCTTAGATCTTGGTCTTATTTTGAAAGAGGAATTTCCATGTCTTCCTCTTGAGAAGAAAGCTCTTCATGTAATGGGGAATTTTCCCTTGGAAATGTATCATACAAGTTTCCATCCCCTGCAATGGTTTTCTAAAATGGAGCTAAATTTAGGGACCCTTCCAATCCATGCAAAATTTTTTTTTGGCTTGGTTTCATAGGAAGTGTTTCATAAGACCTTTCATCAAACCTTTCCACTATTCTTCTAATGAACTTTGCATAGGTATATGTATTTTCATTTTTTAAGGAAATAGATTCAAACAACCACCAAGCATAAGCCTTACCCTCAAGATGCAGTGCTGCTACCTTGATGGCTTCCTTTTCTGAAACTTGATGTTGTTGCACATAGGTGTCTAGCTCCTTCACCCAAGCCCTAGCTGGACATTTAGGTGATCCATCAAAAGTAGATAAGAAGAATCTACCCACACCATGACGCTTGATTCTTCTTTCCTCCTTGATCTTGCAAAAACCTTGGAATTTCAAGTGATCTTTGAACTCCTTAGATTAAGCTTCATACTCCTGTAATTAATCACCAAGAGTCTCCTTATTTGGCACATCTCCTTTATTCTTGTTCTTCTTCATGAAAAAGTGGTTGATAGAGCGTTGTAAATCTGATGATGTGGCTAAATGCTCACACCCATAAGATGAGGAATTAGATCCTTCCTCATGTATAGATCTTGCAGATTTTGTTGAGGGACTTCCATTTCTTTCCCTCTTCATTCCCCGGATTTCTTCTTTCAGTTCATACATAGCTTGAGAAAGAATTTTAGAGAACTCTTCCCTTTGAAAACTTCAAATTAAATGGATCTTACCCTTTTCTTCTGTCTCTTCAGTGTAACCACACTTCTTCATCAGTATTTTCTTTCCATGAAAAGACATATTGGCTCTTCAATAAGCACAGGTTGTGCCAAGATAATTGCTCTGATACGACTATAATATCCCCAAATTGGGACTGCTAGCAAGGCATGCCTGAAAAATGCATTTTTTAGGAATGTATGCTACAACAACCAAGATCAGCCCTTAGATCTGTTAGATCTGATAATCTAAGACCCAAATCCAAGATGCGATCAGAAACAAATCCTCCTATGTGGGTAAATAGATCTCCCACACCTAGTTCATCTGGAAAATACCCAAGAATGGGACTGCAACAATGTATGAACAATACAACAATGAAATAACACAGTTAACCTATAGCAAGGGTGGTAGGCCAATAAAATGTTCTTTAATAGTATTTACAACATAAATATTATTGTATAATGAGGCCCATGAAATACATAGTTGGAAATACAAGACATAAACATAAGAAATTCCCTCAAAAGAGGTGCTACAACTACATGAATGGACTGAAATTTCCTTGACAGTGTTATTTTATTAGGCTACAAACTGTTGTGGGTTACATGTTAGATCTAGAGCAGATATGTGCAAAAAAATTCAAATCCATAACAGATCCATGCACTAGAAAGGCTCCTCTTTCAGATCCCCTTGGGGTTTTGAGCATTACACCAAGGATAAGTATTAGATTTGAGATCTAAGAAAGAAGATCTGCAGAAATATTCAGAAATTCTGAAGTATTCAGAATATGCAGATCAAATTTGAAATATACAATGTGTAGATCTCCTCCAATGGACCTCAAAGTGAAGGGAAGATCCCAAACACTAGAAACCAACTCTCCAAATAGTGCACCCAAACTCCCTGCAACAAATCCTACAAAAATAACACAGATATAGAATAGAAAATGTGCTATAGGGTATAGATAACAGCTGGCCACATGCCAAGATCAAGAAATGAAGCTCAATCACTCCAACACACTTCCTCCAATAGAGCAGAGGACGACTCCACTGAAAAAGGGCACTGAAATGTCTTAGATCTGAATAGATCTAATCTCCAATTGCTGCAGCTTTCAAAGATAACCAAACCCTCAACAGGATCTGAGTTGTAATTGAAAGGAGAAGCTTGGCCTTCAAGCCAGATAGTGGACTATGCAATACAAACTCTCCCAAGAGCTACTCAATGGGAAGAGGAGGAACTCCTAAACAGGAAATTCCCATGCTAAACAACATTTGCAATCTAGGCTAAACAACCAAAGAAAGCTATATGGTCTAAATAGAAAATATATCAAAATATCATATCTTGAACAACCCCCTCATGCTACCTTCCCCTTCGTTTGATAAGATGAGAGTGTGCAAAACCCTAAACCACCTTCAATGGACTCATCCCTTTCACACAAGAGATATTCAACTAGAATTACGTTGTGCCTTATTGATAAGCACTCCTTCAATACAACGCTATAGATTTGGTCAAGGTTGATGTAGTCAAGATGATTAGCCCCTTTCACACCTAAGGGTGCTTATTTACATAGCCAAGATTCATAATTTTTCATATTTGGCATTGATATATTCTTTATTAGGAGTTTGATCAACCTCCTTTGCACATTTATTCATCTAAATACATTTTAAAAGCAAAATGAATATTCCTATTAGCTACATGATAATTTAAGAATATTACATGGGGGGCGATTTTGAGGAGTGCAAAAATGATATTTTCTTGGTCAAAGAAATCATGGACTGAGAAATACCCTTCCAGAAAATTCAACCATCTATCTACGACGTCTGCATCTATCTGGGCTTCAAATAAAGGAATGTAAAAGTTTACCTATACCTTGAAGGGAATGATGCCTCCAAAGTGGTTTTTGGATGCAGATGCGTCATAGGTGTGTAGCTGTTGAAGGATCTGAGCAAAGTTATCCATCATCGCATTCCTTTGTTTCTCAAGGGCCTCCTCAAGCAATATTTTGATAGGATCTCCTGCTCCCTCGTCTTTATTTTATTCCACCATGGGAGGTCATCGGGGTTTGTGAGGTTGATCTTGCACGGCATCAATGAGATCGAGCCCTAACTCCTTATACCTTGACCTCGTTGGGGACATGCAAAGAAAAATAGATTAAGAGTAGACCACTTTGATACCACTTATTCGGATTTATGCAGGAATGCAATAAAATATAGAAATAGACATAAACATAGAGATGCAATGGAAACAATACTTCATTTCATTAATATCAAATAACAAAAATATGCTTACAGACATAATGGAAATGAGCTAGCTAGGGCGCTGGTAGCTTATCTTTGAGAAGAGATGTGGTGGCTACAGGCCTATGAACTATGTTACAATGAGGACAAAAGTCCTATTTATTATTGAGAAACAATAGAAAACCCTAAACATCCAAAAACCTAACCCTAGGAGATGAAGCACCAAAACTATGGGCCCCGTTTGGGTGTTTCGACTTCCCGGGGATGTAACTTTTGTATACGATCTCCGTTTGATGCGCACCATACCTCGTTAGAAATATCTATCTGAGGACTACAAATTTTTTTGTGAGAAGCATTGTTCCATGGACCCATGTTGCTCCCGGGTTTCCAAAAAAATGTCGTTTGGGGCCTCAAAACGGCTCCGATAGTTCAAGATCCGAAAAACTGCTAAAAATAGTAAGTTGTGCCGAAACTGAAAAAATAAAAGAACGGATGGTGGGGGTTCAAATGGAATAGGTGGGTGGACACCAATATCCACCTATATCATTAGGGCCTCAAAACATCTTTGGAAGTTCAGGACTCGAAAAACAGCTAAAAATGGTAAGTTGTGCCGAAACTAAAAAAATGAAAGAACCGATGGTGGGGGTTCGAATGGAATAGGTGGGCGGCCACGAATATCCACCTGGATCATTAGGGCCTCCAAAAAACTCTAGAATTTCAGGACCCAAAAACTTTCTAAAAATAGTAAGTTGTGCTGAAACTGAAAAACCGAAAGAACTGATGGTGCGGGTCCAAATGGAATAGGTGGGTGGCCAACAATATCCCCCTGGATCAAAGGTAGAATAGATGGATGTGAAGATATAATTTCTTCACGGTTAGCTGGAAGAGGAGATCTACATGAAGAAACTTGAAGGCTTTGCGGTGAAGGGTAACAAAGAACTAGTATGCAGGTTAAAAAGGTCTCTGTATGGGTTAAAATAGTCACCAAGGATGTGGTATCATAAATTTGATACCTATATATGGGGAATTGGCTTCACCAAAAGCAAAGAGGATCACCTTGTGTATTTTAAAATTAAATGGTGACAGTGTTATTTATTTGGTCTTGTATGTGGATGATATGTTGTTGGTTGGAAATGACAAAAAAATTATCCAGGATATGAAGACCCAATTGTTTTCCAAATTCGACATGAAGGATCTTGGTGCTGCAAACTATATTTTGGGCATGGAAATTAAGAGAGATTGGGCAAAGATGAAGCTCTGGTTAAACCAGAGGAAGTATGTTGAGATAATATTGTAGAGGTTCAATATGCAGGATAGTAAATGGGTGAAATTTCATATTCCTATAGCTGTAAATCTATTTGTTGAACAATGTCCCAAGGCACAATAAGAAGAGGAGAATATGTCTCGTGTTCCATATGCAAGTGTGATGGGTAGCCTGATGTATGTAATGGTCTGTACTAGACTAGAGTTTGCACATTCAGTGGGAGTATTGAGAAGGTTTATGTCAAAACCAGGGAAACAGAACTGGACAACAGTGAAGCGGGTTTTCATATATTTGCGTGGAACTAGTGATTATGGTTTGTGCTACCAGGGAAGACTAGGATTGGACAGATTTTTGGACATCTGTGGTTTTGTTGATGGAGACTGGGCTAGAGATCTGGACCAAAGAATATCTACAAGTGGGTATTTGTTTAGCCTATTTGGAGGTGCAGTCAGTTGGATGAGTAAAATACAGTGTGTAGTGTCTCTTTCAACTACAGAGGAAGAATACATGGAAGCCACTCATTCAAGCAAGGAAAAATTTTGGTTGCAAAGATTGTGTTCAAGTATGGGGTTGGTGCAGTGAGCTATAAGGATAGACTGTGATAGCCAAAGTGAAATTTTCTTGGCTAAGAACCCTACTTATCATTCAAAGACAAAGCACATTCATATTAAATATAACTTTGTTAGAGATATGGTTGAGGATAAAAAGGTGTTGTTGGTAAAGGTGGACACTTTGAAGAATGTTGCAGATGCATTGACGAATTCTATGAGCACTCAAAAGTTCTCTTGGTGTAGAGAAACAATAGGTGTTACAGGGTTGAAATAATGACTAAGCTCTCTTATGGCCCCCTGCGGAAAGAAAACAACAAGTGGGAGAATGTTGGGTATGTGTTATATTCTTTCCACGAATAGTCACACGCGTGGAGCCGCCTATGGTTTTGTGCATGGGTTTGCACATGGTTTTGGGGAATGATGGTTTTCGACCCTTGGTATTTTGTAGATCCATTCAAGGGAACTATGGTTATGTTCTAATATAAGGTTAATGGATTGGGGTTTATAAATGCTTCGGCATGTATATATATGTGTTGTAACACTAAAAGTAATATAATGAAAAATCAAGCTTGTAATCCCGATTTTGGATCTAGGGGAAAAATCTCTGTGTATATATGTTTTATGTTTTATGCTCTCACTATTGTTTATTTTCTGTCTTTAATAATTGGTTTGCAGATAATTTCTGTACAGGGTTAAAACCTACATAAAGTAGACTCTCTTCGTACACCTGCGATAAGATGTTACGCTAACAAATGGCGACTCCATTGTTGTAATTTAGATTCCTGAGTGACCATCAGCTTTAGCAACAAGGGTTTTTCTTCAGTTGTTTTCAGTATTTTGATGTTTTTTTTTAACTTTTATGCTCTAATTCAGTCAAAATTATAACTTTCAAATGTTTTCTGGTGTTTTCCGTGGGTAACAGGTATCAACATCACTGGAGATGAGAACTTTTCCGCAACCTTCCGCCCGAGAACCAAGGAGCAGAAAATCATAAATTTTTAAATCAAGTAGTGTGATTTCCCCCTAAAATATGTATAAATTATACAAAAATTATGTATATCATGGATTCAATCTGATCTAACAATGTATTAAAGCTAGATACTGAACCACTTCTACAAATCAATTATGGAAATTAAACACAATCTCCAATCACATGAAGCAAAGAAGAATCAATCAAACCACAACACAAATAATTTTCCAGGGAAAGCTTGCTGCTCAAAACCCCTCTATCGTATATTGTATATTCCACAAGGAATCATGAAACAATTACAATGCACTCTTCACACAAGAGTCTCCTGCACTCTCACAATCGTCTCACACCGATCCAGACAAAATTGGGCCAACACTTAGCCAATTCTCAGCCCGTCTTCAGCCTGCCTTTCTCACACAATTCCTTATGAATGCAATCCCTATTCTTTACGAATTTTAGCCTTCCTCAATTGCGTTGAGTTTCATGGGCATACTGTGGTGTTTTAACTTCATCTGGGTAGCCTACTAATATCACAATTGATAGTCACACTTCCCTTTAACCTTTGTCTTGATTGGGTCTCCACTAGAACTAACATGCATGCAGCTAATAATAATAAATCATCAGTTGCATGTTAGATCACTGATTGTGAATTAAATAATATTTAATTCACTTGATCTCTCACTAGTGCAACAAACAATTACAACTAGCACAACTGAATTTAACTCACTTAATTGAGTTAAACTTATTACAACATGCATTAACTAATGCACTACTGCACTTTGAACTCTGTTACAACTAGAATTACTCTGCATGCCTCACCAACTACCCTCAACTCGAAATTCACGAGATAACGGAGTTTGTAACACTCATTTAACTATTACAAGTGATTATGAGATAAGATTACATTTTTTTGTCCAATTTAATTAAGGGATAATGAAAATAGACATGCACCAAATTTATCCCACACCAGTGTATGTGCTACTAAGACCTGTGGTCCCACACTAGTGTAGGTGTTGCTTGGACCTCCTAGTCCCACCCTAGTGTAGGTGCTTCTTGGACCTCCTAGTCCCACCCTAATGTAGGTGCTGTCATGTTTCTTCTGGATGCCAATTTCACTATTTCTTGTTGCAAACTTCAACACTCCCTCTCAACAAGAAAGGAATGTCCTTGCACGTGACATGCAACTCTTGCATGCAACACTTCTCTAGTGTTTCTCGCACATGAAACCTTTGCATGAAACACTTCTAAAACTAAATAACCTCCAAACAAATGAATTAGTATCATGCATTTGTCATCAGAGTCCTTTGACTTCTGCTAGCTACTGCACATGTATACTGGAATCTTCGTGATGTTGACATCTGCATCCATGTACTCTGCACTACTACCAGCTCTAATCTATGCTCCAGTATCTGACACCTGTCACTCTGATTTATGTCCTAACATCTGACTGCATCAATCTAACTAATCATACTATTGTTGTATTGTGGGCTCCTCGTAGCCAGGTTCGATCCATGAGATGCACCATCTCTAGGACCTTGCCCAAATTTCTTCATGGAATTAATCTTGCAAGTCGCCCCACCTCACACCTGGAGGTATATCTGGATGTACTCCCTCTGCCCATCTGGCTTGAAATATGTCTGCTTGAGTGGTTTCTTCCACTCCATGATCCTCCGCATGTGGCTGCTCCACATCTTGAGGTTCATTCTTTGGAACCAAGAGTTCCTCACCTGCATGTAAATCCTGCTCCTTCTAGGGGTCAATTGCATGGATTTATCACACTTCCCAATGGTTGGAAGCTCTGTAGAAATCACATCTACATCAAGTCTAGAGAGATTCTTCACATGAATCCCAATCTTTTTGGCTTGTCCTGTTGCTTTGTGTCAAAGGAAAACTTCTCCTTCACTGAAAGCAACATCATAGCCTCTATCCTCCAACATTGCAACTGAAATTAAATTTTTCTTCAAGCCTGGTGCATGCATTACATCTTTTAATTGAAATCGTTTACCTAACTATCTCTAGAAGGTAATGGTACCAATCTTGGTAGCACTGTATTGCCCATCATCACCCATTTTGATATGCATCTGGAGGTCCTTCTCCTCCAAGCTACTGAAAAGTTCTTTGTTTCTCATCATGTGAAAAGATGCACCACTATCCAAGTACCACCTTGATCCCATCACACTTGACACCATGCATGTGAGTAGTGAGAATTCCAACTCAAATTGCGAGGCTAAAGCCTCACCAACTGCAGATCCTGAAGTCTTATTGTACTTCTTCTTTTGTGGACAATCAGTGGCATAATGTCCATGCTCGTGACAGTGAAAACACTTCACTGTGGACATGTCACGCTCCTTGCCTTCTTCACCGATCTCAGATTGGGAATAGGATTTCTTTCCTTTCCCCTTCTTCACCTTGGCAGCTAAAGCACAATCATATTCATCTTCATTCTTAGATGAATATCCATCTCTGGTATTCCGTCTGAACTCCTCCTGCACCAAATCTAACCAAAGTCGTTCCCAATCTGGCAGCTTTTCCCTTCCATTGACAGAGTCCTGATAACAATGCCAACTCTTGGGAAGTCATAGAAGAGCTATGCTCACCAAATCTGTTGGAAATATTGAGGGGGGGGGGGGGGTGAATAATTATTCCTTTCAATTAGAGCATTGGTTAATCTTCAATTATTATCAGTGTTTGTACAATGATAGTAGTAAACAAAAGGAACACAAATGCACACAGTTTTTAAGGTGGAAACCCACTTCGGGACAAAAACCACCTAATGCTTTTCTAATAATTCTTTAATATTCAAATCCAATTGAAAATAAAGCTCCAACTTCATAGAATCTATAAAAGCATTCTTCTCCAGCTCCCCCTGGATGGACGCTCCAATGCCCATGATTCTTTAGTAGTCAACTAAATGGATGCCCCAACACCCAATGAGCTACAACTCACCCTAGCACCACTCTAGAACCCTGTAGAAGAATAAAAGAAGAATGGACTCCCGTACCAGGGAAAATGGTCCACTTTACAATAATATAGAATGATGTAGAAGAATAAGACACACTAGACCATAACCCCAACTATGACACAACCATCTAATGATGATCCTAGACCACCCGACACTGCCTCTTCAACTCTTGGCAGATAAACACTAGTACAATTTGTACAACAATGTGTTTACAATGACTTAGTACAATGATACCTTTACAATGATTGTATGTAGTGCTGCATACTTGAAGACTTCATGTAATGAACTTATTGATGCTGTTATGCACCTTGGTTTCTATAAATTCTGGTCCTTTGCATCCCTTGACAACACATGATCTAGCTTTTTCTTTGCCTTCTAGGAACTCGATATTGAATCTAGCGTATCTCTGTTATTTCAGATCCCCAATATCTGATTTTTGGTCCTATAGTAGTCCTTTGAGTCGAATTTCCAATGCCACAGGTCTGACCTAATTTGGATTCTTCAAGGGAGAGTTATACCCAATATCTCACAATGCCCTAATTATGGACTATTTCAGCAAAGTGAACTTGTACAGCATGCCACATGTCAATGTTTTCTTCATTTGGATCTGAAATTGATAGAGAGAAAACTACAGTCTGTGAACTATGTACCACTTTTTATGGAATTCCAACCCGATACTCAGAGAGAGAGTTATGATGATTTTACCAAGGTCACTTCTTTGAGATGAATTTTAAGAGCCTACAAAAATACTGACTTCCACAGATCATATATCTGAAAATATTATGCACCTTGATCTGAAATTTTCACAGCATATTCCTCAGGATTTTGAATTTGTCTCATAAAAATTTCAGCTTTTGACCCTTCGTAGAAAAATGTTAGAGCGAAAGTTCCATGATGACCTGTTTCAGATGGGGAAATCCCTTGCATAAGGAGGAAATGAGGATCATAATTTATATAAATGCTTAGGTTGAGAGGGGCTTCAACAAGTGAACATGGGAGGGATTTTAGGAGCTTAAAAAATATTAATTATGACTTTTCAATGACCCATGCCACAACCCCACAGGGTTTTAGCCCACTAACTGGGGGTACAAACTTCAAACATGAATATCTCTCAAACCGTGAAGAATTACGTGGCGTGCCATATATCAACGAAAACATCTCAACAAGAAGAAACCATCAAAAGCATTATTGACCCATAATATATTAATTTGGTAGGTCAAAATTCCCATGCAATATTGGGTTAGCCCCTGGTGCTGCTTGCGTTGACATCAATGACAACCGCTAATCAACAATCTCCCCCTTTGGCATTGATGGCAACACAAGTACTCGCCTTGTGATCATGCCACCTCTTCCTAAAACACTCTCCCCCTGAAACACAACCATCCTATGGACCTGTACACACTTCCACTCCCCCTGACACACAACCGTCCTACAGACCTGTAATCTAATGAGAACTTGGGAGAATACCAAGCTTCTGACGAAGATATTCAAATGCTTCACGAGGTAAAGGTTTAGTGAAGATATCAACAATTTTTTCTTTTGTACACACATACTCAAGTTTGATATTCTTTTCAGCGACTTGTTCTCTAGCAAAATGATATTTTATCGGAATGTGTTTTGTTTTTTAATGCATGACAGGATTCTTGGAGATGTTGATGGCACTAGTGTTGTCACAGAATATGGGAATAGGCTCACTGAATTTTACTTGAATATCTTGCAAATTTTGTTTCATCCAAAGGAATTGAGTACAACATGATGCTGCTGCAATGTATTCTGCTTCCGTTGTAGATAACGAGATTGAGGTTTGATTTTTTCTCAACCATGATACGAGACAACCACCTAGATAGAATGCTACACCAATAGTACTCTTACGATCATCAACGCTTCCTGCCCAATTTGCATTTTTAAAGGCTTGAATAATGCTATTTTTACCCTCGGGATACCACAAGCCATATTCTTTTGTGCCCTTTAGATATTGAAGAATTATTTTGACGACAATAATATGTGATTCTTTTGGTGCTGCTTGGAATCTTGCTACTTGTCCAACTGCTTACATAACATATGGCCGAGAGTCTGTTACATATAGAAGACTACCAATCATAGATCTGTACAACCTCTGATCCACATCCTTAGATCAGTCGTCTATGCTCAATTTGCAACCTGTTACCATCGGAGTAAGGATGGGTTTGCAATCTTCCATTTTGAATTTCTTGAGCATTTCCTTGATGTTCTTGGCTTGACATATAAATATTCCTTTCTCTTGCTGAGATATTTGAAGCCCTAAGAAGTATGTCAGCTCACCAAGTAAAGACATCTCGAACTCACTTTGCATCTTTGTAGAAAATTTCTTACTTAGTCGATCATCATTGCTACCAAATATTATATCACCCACATATACCTCAAAGATTGTTAAGTTATCTTTATTTATTTGTACATAAAGATTACTATCAACAGTACCTTTCTTGAACCCTTGTTGACGTAGATATCCATCAAGACGAGCATAACATGCTGTGGGAACCTGCTTTAGACCATATAGAGCCTTCTTTAACCTGCAAACATAGTCTTCTTTTTCTGATAGTAGAAAACCTTCAGGTTGTTCGATGTAAACTTCTTCTTCTAATTCTCCATTCAGAAATGCTGGCTTAACATCCATTTGGTAGAATTTTATTTTTCTTGAACATGCATAGGCAAGAAACATTCGGATGGCTTCCATTCTGGCAACTAGTGCAAATGTTTCGTCGAAATCTATTCCTTCCACTTGTGCATAGCCTTTGCAAACCAATCTTGCTTTGTTTCTGGTAACCTGCCCATCTTCATTCAATTTGTTCCTAAACACCCATTTAGTCCCAATGACATTTTTATCTTTTGGTCGTGGAACTAATTCCCTGGTGTTATTCTTCTCGATTTGATCCAATTTTTCATTCATAGCTGCTACCCAATGTTCATTCTGGCTGGCTTCCTCAAAACTACTAGGCTCAAAGGTTGCTAGAAAAGCACTGTGAGCTTGTTGTGATGAATGAAGCTATCGACCTTCATTTAAGTGAACAATGATTTGATTTGATGGATGGTTCTTTTGAATCCATTATTTTTTCTCCTTGGAGGAGCTTCTTATTGTTGTTCTGATATATCTTGATGATCATTATTTACTTCTTCCTTGTTGATAGTTTCTTCTTTTTCTACAATTTTATCTGTGTCTTTTTCATCCTCTGTCTCCAGTTTCAAAGATTCTAGATCCTCATCATTATTCGCTAGAACACCATCTTCGTCAAATGTAACATTTATGCTCTCCACTATTTATTTTCGTCTTAGATTATAACATTTATAGGCCTTTATTTTGCATGAGTAACCAACAAAGATACCTTCATCAACGCGTGATTCAAACTTACCCAAATTTTGATCTTCTCTTTTGATATAACATTTGCTTCCGAAGATTCTAAAATATTTTACAATAGCTGGTTTTCCTTTCCATAATTCATATGGAGTCTTGTTGCAATTATTTATGAGAAGACTTCGGTTGATAATTAAGACTGTTGTATCAATTTCTTGAACCCATAATTTTTCATCCAATTTTGAGTCCTTCAACATTGTTCTACCCATTTCCTGTACGGTTCTGTTCTTTTTTTCAGCAATTCCATTTTGCTGAGGTGTTCGTGCTGTTGAAAATTGTCTTTTTATTCCATTTTTGTCATAGTATTGCTGAAATAATTTGGAAGTGAATTCTCCACCATTATCTGATCTTAGACACTTTATTTTCAAATTAGTTTCATTTTCAACCAACTCCTTGTAAATCTTAAAGCACGCAAATGCTTCAGATTTTTTCTTTAGGAAACTGACGGTTGTCATCCTGGTATATGTTGGAATCAGGATTGCCGTTAGATCAAAACCCGTAGGCATTAGTCTACGCTACAATTTCCAGAGGTAGGATCCACGAGAGGCAGTTAGTCCATGTTGTGAAACACACGGCGAGCATTGAACCCAATGTCCAACAATCTCCCCCCCCCCCCCCAACGTGAGTCGGGTGAGTTTCGAACTCGAGACATGTTTCTCTGATACCACTTGTTGGAATCACGATTGTCATTAGACCAAAACCCGTAGGCATTAGTCTCTACTACAATCGCCAAAGTTAGGATCCATGAGAGGCAGTTAGTCCATGTCGCGAAACACATGGGGAGCATTGAACCCAATGTCCAACAGTATAGTCATCTATCATTAACATGAAATATAATTCTCCATCTAAGCCTTTTGTTCTCACAAGACCACATAGATCAGTATGTATCAATTCCAATGGATGTGGTGCAAAGTGTTCTTTTGTTTTAAATTGGAATTTTGTCTGCTTGCCATGCTGACAGGCCTCACATAGTGTGTTGGAGGTTTTGAGATTTTTGGCATTTATCATACTGCTTCATTTTTCTTATCCTGAAAATATTGTCAAAGTTTATATGACCCATTCGTTTGTGCCATACCAGATTTCATCTTCTTTAGCTAGTAGACATGATTTATTTGCTTCATCCAGAACATATATGTCGTTTAGAGCTCGACTTGTTGTAGCCACAATTTTACCATACCTTCCTTTCCTGATTTCACATTTTGTGGAGTTGAATAGCATTGTGTGTGCTTGATCACACATTTGTCCAACACTGAGCAGATTGTGATTCATGTTTTCAACCAATAGAACATTCTTGGCTATAACGTCTTTGCTTCCGAGAGTGATGGTACCTGATCCTATAACATTTGAAGATCCATCATTTCCAAAGGATACGATTTCATCCTTCTTCTCTTTCAGAGATACAAATTTCCTTCTATCTCTAGTCATATGCGTTGAGCAACTGCTGTCAAAATACCACACATATTTCTTGTTTTGAGCCTTGATAGCGAGAGCACAATTATCAGTCTTCTTCTTCTTCCATGTTTGTTCATTCTGTGGCTTCGAAGATTCTTCTGGAGGATTTTCAAGTCTACAGTCTCTGGCTATGTTTCCAAAGTTCTGACATTTGTAACATTCCATATTATTTCTTAAATGTTCAAATCTATTGATGTTTCGTTGAGCACTGGGAGGTTCATATTTGAAGGATCTCCTAGAATTGTATTGGTTCCTAGGGTACGTGCGAGATTCTACAGCTTTATGACCAAATTTTCCACATGAATAACAATAGCCATGAAAAATATGTTGGTACCTGGATGGAAATCTTCTTCGAGGAATCATCTTCCAAGGAGGTGCTTGCGAATCTTGTCCAATGAAGTCTACATGTATGTCAGATCTCATAGGTTCATTGTATTTTGTTGTAGAAGGTCCTGCTTCTTCTTCTTTGTAACCGAGGCTAGTTCTGTCATTGTAAGATTATTGATTGTTGATGAGTTATTCCAATGCCCTTGAGTTGTTGGCATAGTTTTGGACAGTTTTTCCCTTCTTCACTTCCTTACGCAGCGAGACTATTTCGGCTTCTAATGCTTCCCTTTCTTGGTTGCTTTCTTCCAACTTTTTTTGAAGTGACTCTTCAATAAATTTGTGTTCTTCAACTTCAATTTTGAGACCTTGAACTTGTTCTTCAAGAGTATTGGAATGGATCTTATCAGCATTGAGCTCTTTTATAAGCTTGATTGCCTCCTCAGAAAATTCTTCTATGGTCAACCGTTCTTCTTCATTGTTTGATACTTATTGTTTATTGTGCTTGACCATAAACAATACTTTCTCATTGGCTTCTTCTTTTCTATCACTTTCTTCATCGGATGATTAGCTATCTTCTTTAGAGAGAAAGTTCCTTTTGGATCCTTTCTTTTTGCCTTACTTGTTGAATTTCTTAAAGCCTTTCTTTCCTTTTGAGTTGCCATCACTTTTTTTTGGACATTTTGTTGCGAAATGCCCAACTTCACCACAACTGAAACATATCAATGGAAGTTTACCTTTGAATTTTCCCTTACTAGTTTTTAGTTTTCTCGTAAAGTAAGCATATTCTTCATCTGAAAGACCTTCTCCATCATCTCCCTTTTCTTCACACTTGCAGGTGCATGTCATTTCAATTGAAGGTTGTTTGTCCTTACTAGTTTTCTTAGATGAAACGAACACAATTTCTAGATTTGAAGTACCCTCTTCTTCATCAAGTCTCATTTCATATGCTATGAGAACTCCATGTAATTCCTCTTCGCTGAGTTTGTCCAGATTTTCACTGTATTCTAAGACCGATACCTTTGGGTTGAATCTCCCTGGTAATGTTCTAAGAATATTCTGTATAACAGTCTTCTCGTCAATTGGCTCTCCCAATCCTTCCAGAGTATTGGTTATTTCATCAATGTATTAGAAGTATGTAGTAATGTTGCAATCTTCTTTCATTCTGAGTTGCTAAAATTTTGCTCTATAGATTTGAAGCTTTGCTTCTTTGACATTTGAGTCATTTTGGCTCGAGGGGTCCTGACCCAGGTTCGAAGTTATGGTTTTCCAAAAAACCCCTATACTACGGGCCCTTTCGGCAGTGATCTACTTGCGCAGGTCAAAGTCTCAGCCGAAGCAGTATGGGTGGGTGCTGGAACCAGGTTTTCGCACCT
>CM076571.1:163655196-163779897 GCA_034641835.2 Pinus albicaulis | reverse complement strand
AATGAGAATGAAAGTCTCAAGGATCAAGTCAAGCTCAAAACTGATATGAACTCAACCTTATCCCTACATATAGACAAAGTGGAAAAGACCAATGAGAAGTTAAAGAAAAGGAACAAGAAGCTAATCAGGGCACTCACCAACCTAAGGTTCAAACTTGTTATCAGAAAACCCAGAAGATCTCTAGCTTCCAGACAAAGGAGAAGGAGAGGATTAGATGTTCTTGTAGAAGCCTCTGAGTTCATAGGATAATTTGCATGAGGAAATGCAAAGAGACAGCAGTGGGGGTATGTTGAGCCTCGAAATTGTGCTTTCTTTCATCTCATTTTACCTCATTTTCCCTTGTCCATTGCTATCCTAGACCCAATTGATCAATGAATATGGTTAAAATTAATTTTAGAATGATTTACATGACTGACTTGCTAAGTTTTGTGATTTTTGCCATTGTAAAGCATTTTGACCGGAACTAGCTGCAGAATGCAGACATTCCGTAGCTAACCGGCGATTCTGCAGTTGTCTTCACGTTTGAGTATGTTCCAGGTGGCCTCTCAAGAAAAAACGCATATGGGCATAATCCACGTCATGTCTACATTGTTCGTTGCTCACCATGAAGGAAGAAACGGATTCTGGGTATGGTTTTGGTACGTGGGAACACATTTAGGAAGGCAGACTTCTATTAGGACTGTCTCAGTCCAGATGTCCATTTCCTTTTTACGCAGCCACTTCAAGAGTCCTAATGTGATTCCGATAAGGAAAGACAATGTTCCTGAAATTGTTGCAAGTCTCGTTATTTACATTTGTTATATAAACACTTGGGAAACTGAGAGCTAGGCTAGATTTTGTTCTAGATTTTGCTTAGATTCTGTGCTACATTTCTGAAGACGCAGAGTGCTTTATTCAAGTTATTTCACTTTTAATGAAGAAGACAGTGTTGTTTTGAAAGCGTTGATTTGATTTGGAGTTAGATTCTGTCAGGTGGTAGAGGGGCCCCTACCTCTTGCACAGATTTATTTGCGTAATTTAGATAAGTATTCTAGCTGCCTTTACGTTTTTGAAGTTGAATTTGTAGTTGTTTTCATTAGCTACTATAGTTATACTCATTCTAACTCTTCCAAAAGAAGAAGCTCTTCCAAAAGATTATAATGATGAATGGGAAATGGCTATGGTATTGTAGGATTAAGAGGTTGAATTCATGGTTGTTTTAATTAGCTACGTAGTGTAAGTAAACTTTTGATATTTCTGAGTGTAAGTGACCTAAAAAAATGTTTTTCTTACCTTCTTACTAATTTTTACAGTGATATATCCATTTTGACGAAGGCTATAAATCATGCCTGCTATGTGTCCTCTTGGCCACTTCTGATTTTTTGTAGGTTCCATGACAGAACGATTTTGAGCTTTGTCTGATGTTTTGGTGTTTGACACACTTAATTACATAACAATAAGCTCATGCTCAACTTGGTCTTCTCATTTTGAACACTCAACCCTATGCCTTATTCCCTTGACTATTTGAGGGAAAATGACTAAAAAATGAAGGCTTGACCTCCCTCACACTGATATTATTTGCATTCTTGATGCAGTGAAGCATTGATACCTAGGCAAACCATGGAGGTCACCTTCTGACATCCTCTTCAAACCTTCTGTCTGCTATCACCATGGAGGTTCATATTCTTCATTTCACCCTCTTTGCCTATCTTCCCAAAAATTTAGGTTTTAGGGTTGTTAGAGAAAAATAATTAGTGTTGTCTTCTAAGTTCTATATAGCCCTTTCAAGTTCATTCATTTCTATCTAGTTCACCTCAACTTTTTCCCTTCTTCATTTATAATTTCTAAAAATCTTCAATTCATGCATCGTTGTGTTGATGTGCCTCTGTCCTTGTGGTTTTATGCATTGGCTCCTTGCTTGGCAACACTGTTTGCCCAATTAGTCCTAGAAACCCTAATTTTCCCTTGAACATAGGCTGCTCCCTCTTCCATTTGCTTGAGTATATCCTTTAATGAGGAGAAGGCCTCTTACCTTACTAAATTTCCTATTGATAGCCACCTTGACGCTCTTGCAGAAATGTCAAAATGACCAAATGTTCTTTGCAGAATTTGATTTTGATAAGGCAGTCATCCTTTGAAAGTCTTTTGATCTATCTTGGAACAACTGATGCTGACCTTATTTCCATTTGATTCATCTTCTTAGCACATGAAAACAATGATTTAGAACCTCAAAGACAATCCTACAACCTATGAAACCCTAGTGACCTAGTGGGAGCCTTTTGGCTTGTCCTTTGACTGAAAGCTTGGCTTAGGGTCCTCAAATATAAAAAAAAATAGAGTTTTTGACAATTTGATGTATTGAAGATCCAAAATCCAATGTACTTGATTTATCTAAAGAGCCTACAGAGATAGTTTTGAGACCATCAATGTTTGAGGCATCTGGGAGACACAAGAAGGAGTAAGTTGGATGGTGATCCTAGGTGGCAAGTGGAGAGGTGTGTCCAAGTCAAAACAGAGTGCTGAAGTGGTAGGTGGAAAAACTTGATGAAGATGAGTGGCATGAGCCCATGATGGGCCTTCTGTGAGTGGTGGGCTGACCATGGCATGATAAAGTAGTGAAATGTGAAAATTTTATCCTAAGGATCATGAAGGCAATGAGATTTCTAAAACTCACAATATTCTTGAATTCTGTTTTTAGAAATCTAGGATAAGCATTTAGTCATCTACAAAAAGAAAAAATTACTGATGACTAACACAACCTAGAGGCAGGAGAAACTGAAAAAACTTAGAAAAGAGGCTAAAATTCAATCCTAGAGGATTCAATGCATCTATTTAGCTGTAATTTGTGCTAAATAGGGGTTGGCTCACTTGTGACAAAAGCAACGTGTGCCAGTCTACGCGACTGTTCAAGAAAGAGTAGTGCCGAGCTATAAAACCATGGGAAAAAATAAAAACCACTGAGCAGAGGTTATACTTGACACTCTGGGACTAAACAGGGTGGCTGAAAACAGTCAGACGGGCAAAATAAAGTAGAAAAACGATGAAATGACCAAATTCAACTCGACAAGCAATACAATAGATGAACAACGAGAGATGACAAACACATTGATCCCTAGTATGGTCCCCAAATTGTTGTGTAGGTAAATCCCCTCTGCGGATAGAGGTGATCCCTCTAGCCCTAGGATGGGTCTAGCAGCAAGGGAACATGCTAATCCTTCAGATTCCTAGTTTATGAATGAGACTGAGTCGGGATAGATGACCTACCTTTGTTCCAACGCAGTTGTCGTAGCTGTGGCAACAATCTCTGGATCTTCGTCTTTACACATTACGGTTCTTTAGTGGTGATACTCAGGTGCCTACACAAAGATCAAAGAATGATAACAACATAAGAAAACATACTTGTATTCATAACTATTTAATTGGTCAAGGAGAATTAAACACATTGCATAGAACTAAACATATCAAATGCAAAATGGGAAAAAAATCATCAGTCATGTATTAATAAGTAGAGAGAAGAAGTTTACAACCAAAACATCCTTGACGTTGCAGCCTCCTTCGACAGGTCTAGTCAAACGCGTCTCAAGCATTCATCGGGGAATTGGACTTGGCGAGGCAATAAACCTAGACTCTCTCTCGACAATGGATTCCTCTCTGCTCTATCTCACACCAACTATAGTAAGGATTGTTCAGCTACCTGCAACTATGTGAGAAGGATGTATTTATAGGAGAGGAGGAGGTGGTTTGGGATCCCTCATAAGGTGGAAGGGAGACCTTATCCTTTGGGGAGTTGCTCAAATGTAGGAAACAAGAAGCCAAAGGGAGGTCTTCGACATTATTCAGTCGAACAAACCATGCTGAATCCACCCACGAAGTGGTTGGGAATGGAAACTTCGCTTCTATTTTAAAAAACTTTCCAAAAACAGCTCAGAGTGGGTAGTCCAGTGAGACAGAGTGCCAATGGGTGTGAGGCCCAGTGCTAATTTCTCTATGGGCGTGAGGTCATAAGTGCCTACCAGCGCCAACCCAAAATTATATGTTTTTGAGAGCCTGCTCCATGAATAGTCAAAATAGGAAATTTTCTTCTCATGGCAAGGGATGCAATGACACTTTTGCAAGGTATGAAAATACACAGAAGTCACTGAAATGGTCCTCCAATGTTTGGGATGGGGATTGCAGGGACGGTGACAAAATGTTGTGTAACACCTCTGGTATCCTGTACAATTTATTTCCCAAGGTAATAACAATAGAACAAGGCCTAGACTCATACACATAATTTCGCCTCCACAAGTACGGTTGGCCCAATAATACATTAGCTACATCAAGAGGAGAAACATCAAACAATACCTCATCCGTGAATGGCTTGATGTTGTATAGATGGTGGCACTACTGGCGGATGCAGAGATCTCTCCCTGGGTGAAGCTAGCCAATGGTATATGGTTGTGGGTGTGCTAAGGTCAGTAGGTCGAGCCGCTTCACGACCTTTAGTGAAATGAGGTTTTTTTTCTTCCGCTATCAACAATAAATTGTAGTGGAGAACCCTTCACCCACATCTACGAATGGAAGAGGCACCCCCCCTCCTCTGGATCCTTGGGATCCTCCCTCTGGAGCTTGGTGGTGGAAAAAATGGAACTTGGGTCTGCATCAATGATCTGCTGCCCTTTGTCATCTACTGTGTCTGGTTCTGGCTCAGGATGATATCATGCATCTGATTCAAGTGCCTTCAGTTCGACCACCAACGACTGTTTGGCTCGCCACTCATTTGTGCTGTGAGTGGGGCTATTATGAAATTCACACCACTTCCCTATGTCCTTCTTTGGATTTTTGGTGTTGTTATGAGTCACCCTGTTTTGGCTTTGCCCCCTATTCTGTGGTTCGGGGTTGCCTTTCCCTGGCTTTGGATTCACAGATCCAAAGTCTTGCTTCTTCTGCTTAAATTTCTGCTTGATCTTGACGGCATAGTGATATGCCGTGCTAAGCGAGGTAATGTCAAGGAACTCTGTTTCCTCATGAATTTTTCTATGCGTACAGCTACGGTACTTGAGCACCAAATTTCTCTCTAAATCTTTAATGCCCAACTTTGTGCACAGGGTATGGAACAAATTCGTCAGTTCGTGCACATCTTGATCCCTTTGTTGCCGCAGCGTGGTCAATTGGATGTACTTGTCCTCATAGCTCCCCACGGGGTAATATTGTTCCTTGATGTTGTCTCATAACAAATTCCAAGTAGGTGCATTTGAGAACAAAGAGGGTTCCCTCTCGTCCTTTTGCTCATAATAGGTTTCCCACCAGTCTTTGACATGGGGGGCGAATTTGAGGAGTGAAAAAATAATCTTTTCTTGGTCAAAGAAATCATGGAAAGAGAAATACCCTTACAGAAAATTCAACCATCTATCTACGACGTCTGCATCTATCTGGACTTCAAATACAGGAATGTCAAATTTTACCTGTAGCTTGAAGGGAGTGATGCCTCCAAAGTGGTGGGCAGCCGTTGAAGGATCTGAGCAAAGTTATCCATCATCGTGTTCCTTTGTTTCTTGAGGGCCTCCTCGAGCAATATTTTGATAGGATCTCCCACTCCCTCATCTTTCTTTTCTTCCACCATGGGAGGTCATCGGGGTTTGTGAGGTTGATCTTGCAGGGAATCAACGAGATCAAGCCCTAACTCCTTATACCCTGACCTTGTTGGGGACATGCAAAGAAAAATAGATAAAGATCAGGCCACTCTGATACCACTTATCTAGATTTATGCAGGAACGCAATAAAATAAATAAATAGACATAAACATAGAGATGCAATGGAAATAATACTTCATTTCATTAATATCAAATAACAGAAATATGTTTACAGACATAATGGAAATGAGCTAGCTAGGGCATTTGTAGCTTATCTCTGAGAAGAGATGTGATCTACAGGCCTATGAACTATGTTACAATGAGGACCAAAGGCCTATTTATTATTGAGAAACAATAGAAAACCCTAAACATCCAAAAACCTAGCCATATGAGATGAAGTGCCAAAACTATGGGCCTCGTTTGGGTGTTTCAACTTCTCGGGGACATAACTTTTGCATACGATCCCCATTTGATGCGCACCATACATCGTTAGAAATATCTATTTGAGGAATACAACTATTTATGTGAGAAGCATTGGTCCATGGACCGATGTTGCCCCCAGGTTTCCCAAAAAATGTCGTTTAGGGCCTCAAAACGGCTCCGGTAGTTCAAGACCCGAAAAACTGCTAAAAATAGTAAGTTGTGCCGAAACTGAAAAAAAAAAGAACTAATGGTGGGGGTTCAAATGGAATAGGTGGGTGGCCACCAATATCCACCTAGATCATTAGGGCCTCAAAACGGTTTTGGAAGTTCAGGACTCAAAAAACTGCTAAAAATAGTAAGTTGTGCCGAAACTAAAAAAATGAAAGAACCGATGGTGGGGGTTCGAATGGAATAGGTGGGTGGCCACAAATATCCACCTGGATCATTAGGGCCTCCAAAAAACTCTAGAATTTTAGGACCCAAAAACCTGCTAAAAATAGTAAGTTGTGCTGAAACTGAAAACCTGAAAGAATTGATGGTGTTGGTCCAAATGGAATAGGTGGGTGGCCACCAATATCCACCTGGATTAGAGGTAGAATAGATGGATGTGAAGATATAATTTCTTCACGGTTAGCTAGAAGAGGAGATCTACATGAAGCAACCTAAAGGCTTTGCGGTGAAGGGTAACAAAGAATTGGTATGCAGGTTAAAAAGGTCTCTGTATGGGTTAAAATAGTCACTAAGGATGTGGTATCATAAATTTGATACCTATATATGGGGAATTAGCTTCACCAAAAGCAAAGAGGATCACCTTGTGTATTTTAAAATTAATTAGTGACAATGTTATTTATTTGGTCTTGTATGTGGATGATATGTTGCTGGTTGGAAATGACAAAGAAATTATCCAATATATGAAGACCCAATTGTTTTCCAAATTCAACATGAAGGATCTTGGTGCTGCAAACTATATTTTTGGCATGGAAATTAAAAGAGATCGGGCAAAGAGGAAGCTCTGGTTAAACCAAAGGAAGTATGTTGAGACAATATTTCAAGGGTTCAATATGCAAGATAGTAAATGGGTGAAGGTTCCTATTCCTATAGGTGTAAATCTATCTTCTGAACAATGTCCCAAGGCACAATAAGAAGAGGAGAATATGTCCCGTGTTCCATATGCAAGTGCAGTGGGTAGCCTGATGTATGCAATGGTCTGTACTAGACCAGACTTTGCACATGCAGTGGAAGTATTGAGAAGGTTTATGTAAAAACTAGGGAAAGAGCACTGGACAATAGTGAAGCGGGTTTTCATATATTTGCGTGGCAATCGTGATTATGGTTTGTGCTACCAAGGAAGACTAGGATTGGATAGATTTTGGACATCCGTGGTTTTGTTGATGGAGACTGGGCTGGAGATCTGGACCAAAGAATATCTACAAGTGGGTATGTGTTTAGCCTATTTGGAGGTGCAGTCAGTTGGATGAATAAAATCAGTGTGTAGTGTCTCTTTCAACTATAGAGGCATAATACATGGCAGCCACTCATTCAAGCAAGGAAACAATTTGATTGCAAAAATTGTGTTCAAGTATGGGGTTGGTGCAGTGAGCTATAAGGATATACTGTGATAGCCAAAGTGCAATTTTCTTGGCTAAGAACCCTACTTATCATTCAAAGACAAAGAACATTCATATTAAATATAACTTTGTGAGAGATATGGTTGAGGATAAAAAGGTGTTGTTGGTAAAGGTGGACACTTTGAAGAATGTTGTAGATGCATTGAAGAATTCTGTGACCACTCAAAATTTCTCTTGGTGTAGAGAAACAATGGGTGTTACAGGGTTGAACTAATGACTAAGGTCTCTTGTGGCCCCCTGCGGAAAGAAAACAACAAGTGGGAGAATGTTGGGTATGTGTTATATTCTTTCCACGAATAGTTTCACGCACGAATCCACCTATGGTTTTATGCATGGGTTTGCACATGGTTTTGGGGAATGATGGTTTTCGGCCCTTGGTATTTTGTAGATCCATTCAAGGGAACTATGGTTATGTTCTAATCCAAGGTTAATGAATTGGGGTTTATGAATGCTTCGGCATGTATATATATGTGTTGTAACACTAAAATTAATATAATGAAAAATCAAGCTTCTAGTCCCGATTTGGGATACAGGGGAAAAATCTCTGTGTATATATTTTTTATGTTTTATGCTCTTGCTTTTGTTTATTTTCTATCTTTAATAATTTTTTTGCATATAATTTCTGTACAAGGTTAAAACCTACATAAATTAGGCTCTTTTCGTACACCTGCGATAAGATTTTACGCAAACAAATGGCGACTCCACTATTGTAATTTAGATTCCTGAGTGACCATCAGCTTCAGCAACAAGGGTTTTTCTTCAGTTGTTTTCAGTCTTTTGATGTTTTTTTTTAACTTTTATGCTCTAATTCAGTCAAAATTATAACTTTCAAATGTTTTCTAGTGTTTTCCATGGGTAACAGGTATCAACATCACTGGAGATGACAACTTTTCCACAACCTTCTGCCCGAGAACCAAGGAGCAGAAAATCATAAATTTTTAAATCAAGTAGTGTGATTTCCCCCTAAAATATGTATAAATTATAAAAAAATTATGTATATCATGGATTCAATCCCATCTAACAATGTACTAAAGCTAGATACTGAATCACTTCTACAAATCAATTGTGGAAATTAAACACAATCTCCAATCACATGAAGCAAAGAAGAATCAATCAAACCACAACACAGATAATTTCCCAAGGAAAGCTTGCTGCTCAAAACCCCTCTATCATATATTTAATATTCCACAAGGAATCATGAAACAATTACAATGCACTCTTCACACAAGAGTCTCCTGCACTCTCACAATTGTCTCACACTGATCCAGACAAAATCGGGCCAACACTTAGCCAATTCTCAGCCTGTCTTCAGCTTGACTTTCTCATGCAATTCCTGATGAATGCAATCCCTATTCTTTACGAATTTTAGCCTTCCTCAATTGCGCTGAGTATCATGGGCACCCTGTGGTGTTTTAACTGCATCTGGGTAGCCTGCTAATATCACAACTGATAGTCACACTTCCCTTTAACCTTTGTCTCAATTGGGTCTCCACTAGAACTGACATGCATGTAGCTAATAGTAATAAATCATCAGTTGCATGTTAGATCAATGATTGTGAATTAAATAATATTTAATTCACTTGATCTCTTACTAGTGCAAAAAACAGTTACAACTAGCACAATTGATTTTAACTCACTTAACTGAGTTAAATTGATTACAACATGTATTAACTAATGCACCACTGCACTTTGAACTCTGTTACAACTAGAATTACTCTGCATGCCTCACAACCTACCCTCAACTCGAAATTCATGAGCTAATTGAGTTTATAACACAATTTAACTATTACAAGTGATTATGATATAAGATTGCATTTTATTTTCCAATTTAATTAAGAGATCATTAAAATAGACATGCACCAAATTTAGTCCACACTAGTGTATGTGTTGCTAAGACCTATGGTCCCACACTAATGTAGGTGTTACTTGGACCTCCTAGTCCCACCCTAGTGTAGGTGCTGCTTGGACTTCCTGGTCGCATCTTAGTGTAGGTGCTGTCATGTTTCTTCTGGATGGCAATTTCACTATTTCTTGTTGCAAACTTCAACACTCCCTCTCAACAAGAAATGAATGTCCTTGCATGCGACATGCAACCCTTGCATGCAACACTTCTCTAGTGTTTCTCGCACATGAAACCTTTGCATGCAACACTTCTGAAACTAAATAGCCTCCAAACAAATGAATCAGTATAATGCATTTGTCATCAGAGTCTTCTGACTTCTGCTAGATACTGCACATGTCTACTGGATTCTCCATGATGTTGACATCTTCATCCATGCACTCTGCACTGCTGCCAACTCTAATCTGTGTTCCAGTATCTGACAATTGTCACTCTGATTTATGTCCTCCTAACATCTGACTACATCAATCTAATTGATCCTACTATTTTTGTATTGTGGGCTACTCGTATCCAGGTTCGATCCATGAGATGCACCATCTTTAGGACCCTGCCCAAATTTCTTCTTGGGATTAATCTTGCATGTCGCCCCACCTCACACCTAGAGGTATATTTGGATGCACTCCCTCTGTCCATCTGGCTTGAAATTTCTTTGCTTGAGTGGTTTCTTCCACTCCATGATCCTTCGCATGTGGTTACTCCACATCTTGAGGTTCATTCTTTGGAACCAAGAGTTCCTCCCCTGCATGCAAATCCAACTCCTTATCAAGGGCCAATAGCATGGCTTTCTCACACTTCCCAATGGTTGGAAGCTCTGTAGAAATCACATCTACATCAAGTCTATAGAGATTCTTCACATGAATCCCAATCTTCTTGGCTTTTCCTGTTACTTTGTGTCGAAGGAAAACTTTTCCTTCACTGAAAACAACATCATAGCCTCTATCCTCCAACATTGCAACTGAAACTAAATTTTTCTTCAAGCCTGGTACATAAATTACATATTTTAATTGAAAGGGTTTACCTAAATATCTCTAGAAGGTAATGGTACCAATCCCGATAGCACTGTACTGCCCATCAGTACCCATTTTGATATGCATCTAGAGGTCCTTCTCCTCCAAGCTATTGAAAAGTTATTTGTTTCTCGTCATGTGAAAAGATGCACCACTATCCAAGTACCACCTTGATCCCATCGCACTTGACACCATGAATGTGAGTAGTGAGAATTCCAACTCAAATTGTAAGGCCAAAGCCTCACCAACTGTAGATCCTGAAGTCTTCTTGTACTTCTTCTTTTGTGGACAATTAGTGGCATAATGTCCATGCTCGAGATAGTGAAAACACTTCACTCTGGACATGTCGCGCTCCTTGCTTTCTTCAACAGTCTCAGATTTGGAATAGGATTGCTTTCCTTTCCCCTTCTTCGCCTTGGCAGCCAAAGCACAATCATATTCATCTTAATTCTTAGTTGAAGATCCATCTCTGGTATTCTGTCTGAACTCCTCCTACACCAAATCCGACCAAATTCGTTCCCAATCTGGCAACTTTTCCCTTGCATTGACAGAGTCCTGATAACTATGCCAGCTCTTGGGAAGTCATAGAAGAGCTATGATCACCAAATCATCATCAAAGACTGTAATTACTACACTCCCAAGCTCATCCCGACATTGGAAAAACTTTGTTAGGTATACCAGAATAGTGTCGTTCTTCTCCATCTTGATCTTCCTGAGTTTATATTTCATTGAAAATTTCCTATGATCACTGCTGCTTTGAAATAGATCTGTCAAAGCCTTCCACATTTCATATGGAGTCACTTTTCCATGGATACTTGAGACAATGTGGTCTCGTAATCCCTCCAGTAAGATCCTCCTCACCATTTCCACTTTCTTTTTCCAGTAGAAATTATACAAACATTCGTATATCAATGGATTCAATCCAATCAAGAAATGTACTAATTTAGCTAGATACTGAATTCTTATATAAATCAATTGCAGAAAATTAAACATAATCGCCAATCATATGAAGCAAAGAAGAATCAATCAAACCACAACACAGATAATTTCCGGGGGAAACATTTCTGCTCAAAACCCCTCTATCATATATTGTATATTCCATAAGGAATCATGAAACAATTACAATGCACTCTTCACACAAGAGTCTCCTGCACTCTCACAATCGTCTCACACTGATCCAGACAAAATCGGGCCAACACTTAGCCAATTCTCAGCCTGTCTTTAGCCTGCCTTGCTCACGCAATTCCTGATGAATGAAATCCCTATTATTTAGGAATTTCAGCTTTCCTCAACTGCGCTGAGTATCATGGGAATCATGTAGTGTTTTAACTGCATCTAGGTAGCTTTCTAATATCAGAACTGATAGTCACACTTCCCCTTAACCTTTGTCTCTACTGGGTCTCCACTGGAACTGACATGCATGCAGCTAATACTAGTAAATCAATAGTTGCATGTTAGATCATTGATTGTGAATTAAATAATATTTAATTCACATGATCTCTCACTAGTGCAACAAACAGTTACAACTAGCACAACTGACTTTAACTCACTTAAGTGAGTTAAAATGATTACAACATGCATTAACTAATGCACCACTACACTTCGAACTCTGTTACAACTAGAATTACTCTGCATGCCTCACCAACTACCCTCAACTCGAAATTCATGCACTAACTGAGTTTACCACACTTAGTTAACTATTACAAGTGATTATGAGATAATATTACATCTTATTGTCCAATTTAATTAAGGGATAATTAAAATATACATGCACCAAATTTAGCCCACACCAGTGTAGGTGTTGCTAAGACCTGTGGTCCCACACTAGTGTAGGTGCTACTTGGACCACCTGGTCCCACCCTAGTGTAGGTGCTGCTTGGACCTCCTGGTTCCACCCTACTATAGGTGCTGCTTGGACCTCCTGGTCCCACCCTAGTGTGCTGAGATTCAACAAGATGATGAGCTTAGTGAAAAGAGTCGCCTTCACTAAGTGGGCCCGCAGGCTATTTTTGGCGCAAAGTCTATTTTTAGACATGTCGATCATATTCTATGAGTTGCGGATGCTATTTGTGGATGGTTGGTCAAGTTGGAAAAATAGATGGATTTCTATTTTTAGACATATTGGGCGGAATCTATTTTTAGATCGCCAGTCTAAAAATAGATATGTCGAATATTATTAGCTCTTAATAATATTTGGACTCTAAACATTATCTTATTCTCTTGGAGCACTTCAGTTAAGTGCACAGATGTGGCACAGTAGCTGACAGAAGGAATTATGCTATTCCTGAGGGTTTACTGGAGCTAATGCATGAGGAATTTAGTTAGAACTCATGTGACAGAGTTTGGTGGAGTTATAGAAGTAGTTGGTGGAGTTGTATTTAGTTTAACTCAGTTAGACTCAGTTGAGCTAGTTGTATCTAGTCTAACTGATTGATACACTAGTGAGAGTGATGTGAATTAATTAGTTAATTAATTCACTAAATAATAACTCATTAATCAACTGAAGAATACATTAGTTAAATACAGTGCATGGAATTTTTAGTGGAGACCAGTGGAGAGATAGGTGAAAGAGCAAGTGTGACTATCAGTTTTGACTATAGTGTTACATTGTTTGCACCACACATTCATTGGAGATTCCAATGAGGATTGCGCAGTCACTCTTGGAGGAATTCGAACTCATTCAGACCCATTCTTCAGCAGGGATTGCGCAGTAGAGGTAGGCTAGCAGGTGGCAAAGATCGGTGCATGGATTTGCAAGATCGGGCCTGATTAGTGTGTAGCGATTGTATTGTATTGAGAGCTTGACATGATCAGCTTTGTATGAGGATTGTTACATGATCTCTATGACATATATTATATATAGATAGTTGGGGTTTTCAGCTTCAGGCTTTCCCGTTAAACAACTGTGTTAATGTGTTTGAATTTTTATTGTTTCATGTGTGCATTGCAATCTTGATTTAATTTCCGCAAATGATCAATGGTGGAATAGATTATGTATTTTGCATGAAGTTAAAATAGTGTGAGATCAGGAGAATCTTGGACATATAACACATAAGTTATATAATTTCTACATAGTGTAGGTGCTGTCACGTTGCTTCTGGATGCCAATTTCATTGTTTCTTGTTGCAAACTTCAACATCACTTATCTGCCCAAAATGTGCGAGCTCGCCTATCCACAGGTCAGTAACTGCGATCTAGAATCTTTTTCTAAATTTTTTTAGAAATTGTCAGGTTTTTTCGAGAGAATTGTTTTGGGTTATATTACCTTTATTTCAACTCATCTTAGGCCTGGATATGCTCATTTTTTCTCCTTGAAGTAGAACCAAGTCCCCTAGGGTTTCAGTAAACTTCCACCTTTTGAGGAGGGGTTAAGATGAGTAGGTATTCTGAGATTCGTAGCACTTTCAACCATTGTTTGAGGATCTTATCCATCCTTTTCACATATCCTTTATGATAGGTTATTGTTACTTCCAAAACTCCCTCTTGAGTTTTATTTGGTCTTATCATTATGGTCCCCTTGTTGTCCCTAGGGTTTTCACATTTAACCTCATCTTTTGCAACAATTTTCCCCTCTGGTTTCTTTCTTTTTTGTACGTCATTTCTAATAGTATAGTCATTAGATCCATGTCCCTTTGACGTTAGATATCTTGGCCATTTTAGTGTGTTTTGAGTCAATTTCACCCACCTTTTAGTCTGGTTGTTTGGGAGCCTTCTTTTGGTTTGAATTTATGAATAATTAGTAGTTTATTTTAGTGTCATTTCAATTTTATTTACAGTTTTTCAAACATTTTTTATTTTTTAAATAACTGTCTGGGCTTATTTAAAATTAACACTCGGTTTCCACACACTCACACCTAAAGTGAAGAGCACTTGGTTTACACCGCTAAGCCAAGACATAAACATCATAATTAATTTATCTGCCTTCCAGATCCTTTCTTTATCATTCTTCAAAATTTTCATGTCATCTCTGACTTTCCATCATTGTGCCCCCAAGGCGTTTATCGCAGAGACTTCAAGGTATTCACCCTCAGTTTCTGCTAGGGTGTCTTAATCCACCCCGTAGGGTCCAAGTTAGTCCTCCTCTGAGTCCCCATACTGACTCTGATTCTAGTTCATTGAGTTCTTCCTCTGATTCTGATCTTGTTTCTCCTCACCCTCATACCATCACCATGTTAGGTTCCAATGCAGGTGCAGGTCCTCAAGCCAGTGGTGGTCCTGGACCTAATTTTGGAGCCACTACTAGCAGAACCACTACTGGAAGCATCCTGGCTACTCCCTTGCTACCATTTATGGCAGGTTTAAGCCTTCCTAATTTCAACCAGTTAATCAATGACCCCATACACCACAATGTAGGTTGGCCTACTATGCCAGCAAAGCTTCCTTCTGAAATTCCTAGTTTGAAGGAAACACTGGAGAGGATCCCACTAATCACGTCTGCTCCTTTCACATGTGGTGTTTGTCTAATTTCGTCACCGATGACTCCATTCACCTTGTTTGTCTAATTACGCTCATTGGAGAAGCTGCAAAGTGGTATGTTGACTAGCCTACTGCATCTCATGCCACTTTTGCGACTCTTTATAAAGTGTTTCTATGTTACTCTCAATTACCCCTCCATTATGATATTGCTAGCAAGTTTTTGACCGCATTCCGTAAGTCTTCTGCCACCCGCCTTTCTGACCATTTCCAGGAATGGCGTATAAGAAGGAGCTTGTGTAGAGCACCTGCATTCGACGATCATGTCTATATGGATTGGTTTCTTAGAATGTTCTTAGTCCCCATTAGTAAAGACAGCGCATCTCATTTTCCTCAGTGCAAGGAAGAAGCTCTCCAAGTCACGTTAAAATATGACTTGATCTACAGCCAGTCTAGTTATGTTTATACTGTCTTACTGGATCTTCCTAGACCTGGTGGTGCCAACACACCTGGGGAATCTCACACCAATGAGGGTATCGTTGGATCTATTTCACATCCATATGTTCATCCTCACATGGGTTATGGTTACCCCTAGGGGGGGACCAATTCCTCCAACACTTATCCCCCTCCGGGAAATATGTATCCTGGTCAAAGCACACCTTATGCATTTTCCCAACCGCATCAACTGATGCCAGGGCCAGCTGTTGCTTAAAATATTTACCTGAATGTTGCCCCACTTCTATATTATCCTTATGTGTAGCCCAATGCTCTAGCCCCTCTAGCATTAGCGCCCCCGCCTCCCGTGCCTTCTCAAACTCTGCCACATCAGCCACAACCTCCTCAAGGTCAGGTGTATGCTTATCAGAGCATAGCTAATCCCCCAAATTCCAAGAAAACGAATAAGTGTAAAGGAAACCATAAAAACCAAGCATAGGGTAACCAAGGTCTCCAAGGGAATCAATCGAACACACCCCAAGGGAACCAGCCTAACACCACAAACTAGCAACAGGGCAATCAACCCAAGCAGAACAAGACCCTTCATATGAAAAAAACTTATTCTTGTTGTAGTGTCAATTTCCATTATACTCATGATTGTCCCCTTTTACCCCAGATGTGCCAAATGTGGGAAGCCCAAGCAGTTTCCAGAGGACAACAACCCACAACTTCGCTTCCTCCAAACACTGCACCAACTCAACCGGCCATATTCACTAATCCTTTCCCTCAGTAAAGAAATGTTGCTACCCAACCCCCTCAAGGTTAGTCCACTCCTCAACCTCAAGAGTCTAGTACCCCTGATTACTAGATACTTATGATGAATTCTAATGAGGTTAACCTTCAGACTTGGTCGTTGCAATATGACAAGCAACCCACTTCGTTTGCAATTGAGCCCCAAACCAAAGTATCCACATAGTCCATTCTTACACCAACTATTCCCTTACATATCCCTTAGCCTAAATCAAAGGCCATTCATAATATCCCCAAAGGGCCATTATGCCAAAAGTTTGCTTCTACAAAGCCGCCCACACCTACACCATAGTAGATGACTTGGTGCGGTATCCTGCAGCCATGTCAACACTGGAAGTTCTCCAGACATGCCCATCACAATGAAAATCTATATTATCTTCTCTAGACACTTTGGATCCTTCATATGATCGTTTGACATTATTTTATGTTGACAAGCCAGAACACCCCCCTTTACCCTCCTCTGTTTCCTTCCAAATACCAATCAAGACCTGTAATGCCAATGTACAGTGATGTATCATTGACAACGGTGCATCCACCTGTATGATGTCTGCCTTTTTTTTGAAGCAACTTAGGTCCCCTAATCTGTCCCCATCCACCATCACCTTGTGTGCATGGCATGGTCACCCTTCCCATCCCCTTGGCATGTACTGCAATTTTCCTATCACACTTGCAAGAAAGACTATTTGCATTAACATAGAAGTCATTGATGCCCCCTTAGATTATAATATCCTCTTGGGTGGTAGCTACACATACGTGATTTCACCTGTCGCATCTACGTTCACTGTAAGATGTGCTTTCCCCACAATGGAAATATCATTACCATCGATCAACTAACATATTATGAACCGAAGTCTCAGACCTCCCTTCATTCCATCATCACTTCGGTGGTCGATAAGAAATCAATCACATATCTTACCAGCAGATCACCCAGAGTCTATAAATATTCCACATTACTAGGTACATTCCCTGGTCCCCCCATATTCTCTCTGAGCCTAACTCATCGAGTGTTTGCATGTTGCAAGCTTCACGGGCTAACCAAAAGCAGCCTGGTATGCTGAGTCAGCATACTATGCATACACAACCTGTTGTTATTCACTCGACACAACCATCAGGATCTCAAGGACCTTCTCCTTCTACTAGTGTCTCTCCTCCTCTTTTTACCTTAGGAACAATTCCCCTGAGCCTTAATCATCTGGGAGTCGTTCCTCAAGGAAATGACCCTGCAGGTCAGATACCATTTTTGGTTCCTCCACAGGGAGTCTTTACTGTGCCTGTTATGACTACATTGAGTTTACCTAATTTGACTCTGGGAATCCTAGTCTGGTACATTGATCCCCCAGCAAACACTCCACCTATTCAACTAAAACCATATACCGCTTTGACCCCAGTTCAACTGGTCACCATGACCCCTCCCTCTACTTAAGTGCCTCATCCACCTCAACATGAACCTACCCCTGTTGTGAAAGCATCTGGTGAGGGGGGATAAGATAAAAAGAAGGAACCTAAAGACAAGGCTCACCAAACAACTCCAACTTCCCATAAACCTCCAAAGTCATCACCTCTATGCACTTTGTGTGATGTTTTTATGCATGCCAACCATAATTTTCCTAAGCTTCCTTGTCTCAAGATTGTTTTCAATGAAACATTTATTGAATCTTGCATCCCGGAGGTCCATGTTACCTTAACTAATTTAGCTAAGAGACTCAAATCATTGCGCACAAATCACCTTTGTGCTTTGTGTGATGTTTATGGCCACTATTCTCATCATTGTCCCCATCTTAAGGAATTTCATGACACCCTTCTAGTGATTCATGATATTGAGGCCACTTGTAGTGGATCATCTACTCCTCTAGTTGTGAGTTATGGCCCCATTGCTTCACTAGAACCAGAGGAAAGTTCTACACCCATTGTGATCCCTCCCCCTGATGTCGAGATGAAAGTCTCTTCAATCGTTATTCTCTATATATCGTCATCGATGAGATCCATGGAGGAAGACCCATCAAGGGCTTCCAATAGTGTTTCTGTCGAACCTCCCTCATTGAACACCCTGGTCTCAACATCCATAGATGTTTCATATACTAGCTCTTCGTCTACCCTTAGTATCAAGGCGTATGTGAACCATATTTCTCCTTTTGATGCATTAGGTAGCCCAGCCGCATGAAGTGGTCTCATTTCCTCCAATTATCCCATCTTCCATTTTGATGAGGACATCATGAAATCCATGACCACCCCTAATTTTCCTTGGGATGATATGCACCATTGTGTGTACTTCCTTCCGCCACAGTCCCATGACCAATATGTTGTGGAGTCTAAGGACTTCATTCATGGTGAGGTTGATTGGTTTAGAGATACCATTCCAGCACTAGATGCTTTTGAAGAAGGAAACATAGCCAATATCTCTCTTACCATTAAAATCAAAATTTCAAATAAACCAGAGGTAGAATAAAATATTAACTTGGGGGCACATTGCACCCCAGAAGAATTTGAGGCTTACACCAAGCTATTCAAAGAATTTGGTGATGTTTTTGCCTGGTCCTATTCTGAGATGCTCGAAAGTGATCTCGCTATTATTGAACATCGTATCGACACATGGCCCAATTCCACTCTTGTTTTTAAAAATTTGATACCCATTAATACTTCCAGACGTGAGGCTATCAAATCCAAAATTGATAAGCTCAAGTAGGCTAGTTTTATCTATCCTATTGAATATACCACATGGGTTTCCAACCTGATTCCCGTTCTCAAGAAACAAGGCACCATTTGTGTCTGCACTGACTTTCGCAACCTGAACAAAGGTTGTCCCAAATACAACTATCCCACATCCTTTATTGATGAAATCATTGATGAGTGTGTGGGGCACCAAGTTCTATCCTTCATGGATCGATTCAACTTATATAACTTGTTGGAATCACGATTGCTGCTAGACCAAAACTTGCAGGCATTAGTCTTCACTACAATTGCCAGAGTTAGGATCCACGAGAGGCGGTTAGTCCATGTCACGAAACACACGGGGAGTGTTGAACCCAATTTCCAACAATCTCCCCCCCAACGCGAGCTGGGTGAGTTTCGAACTCGAGACCTGTCACTGTGATGCCAATTTTTGGAATCACGATTTTCGTTAGACCAAAACCCCCAGGCATTAGTCTCCACTACAATTGCTAGAGTTAGGATCCACGAGAGGCAATTAGTCCACGTCGCGAAACACACGAGGAGCATTGAACCTAATGTCAAACATAACCAAATAAGTATACATCGTGTTGATCAACTTAAAACTGGGCTCATTAGTACATGGGGAAATTTTTCTTATAGGGTCATGCCTTTTAGTCTAATGATTGCCAGAGCCACCTTTCAGCGGGCCATGTATGTAATATTCCTAACATTAGCATGCAGCTAATTGGAATATTAGATTTTGACTTTTGCACCCAGTAGATGAATAAATGGGAAAAATGACCCATATTTAACTTGCATTGACATAAAATCCCTCTTGGTGTGGAAAGGGGATAAATTGGTGGCTATATTTTGCACCTCCCATGTGTGAACAGGAAGAGGGTCATGATGATTCAGTCAAAGTTGACCAAGTCAACAGCGCTGCTTAAGAAGGAGTGGCTTGCTTGAGAAGACAACGTAGTTTTGGAGGGAATGTATTCACATAGGGTTGGAAACCCTAATAGGTGGGACCCAAGGTGAGGAGGCTCACAAACATTATAAGGAGGAAAATGGTAGAATTTTGGGGTTAGCTTATGGATTACATTTTCATGTCTGCTTAGACACTTGAGCATTCTTCAACTGTTGAGATGAGTATGCAGGGTTGTTCAACACAAGGCATTCTTGCTTAGGGATTCCTTCTCCTTCATTGAGAGATCACTTGGAGGAGTTATTTTCTTCATTCTCCCATATCTGGGTTTGAGGCCTAGCACCTCCTATAGCTACAACATTATTCTTGCAGCAGGAAACACTATGTTGCTGGGTGTGCAGTGGCAGATTCACAACACCGGCTCTTGATCTTATCTTTCAGAGGAGGGAGCTCCCGTTTCTTTGCAAGATCTGTACAGGAGGTCCCAGAGCTTATTTCACATCTTGGAAAGTGGCCAACTCAGTTCCCATCCACTATAGTGCAGTTTACTAGGGAAACTGTGTCATTTTTTCCAGAGTAGCAGTTGCAGGGTTTGATCCCTTGTTTGTGAGCTAGTCCCTTGGAGGAAAGGCCAACCTTTCTCCCTGGAATCTTTGTATTTCATTCTTCTTCCATTACTTGTATATTTCAGTCATATTTATTTAGTGCTATAGTAAAACTATGTTTTTCAGATCCATAATTGCAGTTCTGCATTTTTGTACATTGTGCTCTCAAGAAACCCTTACTGGGTTACTCTTATTTTGTATAAAAATGGATGAATATCCATTTTCTCAGCTATTGATGCATTTTATACTCTAGATCTATCTTGTCCCATTATTTTCTGCATAAACCCTTATAAAAATAACGTCTTTCTTGCTTCATTACTTTATGCATAAGCGAGGCTATGGGGTTTGGGCTTATTTGAGCTGCATTGACTTGGGGAGATATGATTATCTTGGATACAGTGATTTGTTTCACCTCTAATTCTGCATGTGAGTTGTATATCATGTATTATAAGGGATCCAAGTCCCATTTCTCACTTGTATAGCGTTATTTTCTGAAGACAGTAGTTTTATGCCCTGTGTTGCTGCACTTCCCAACTTGGGAAGGAGAATATAGGCCATCTACTTGCTGAAGTTATTTCATATGCTGGTGAGATGTTATTTTACATCTAATGAGCTACTCTACATTGTTATGCTCATGATTTGCTGAAGCTCCACATTGGTAATAACTCAAATTATTCCCAATTGTGTAGCTGTTCCCATTTTGGGATATTACAGTGGTATCAAAGCTGCCATCTTGGCTCAGCCTGTGGATTTCAAATCCAATCAAAATATAAGAAGGAGAGGAGAACAAAATTATGGAGAGGATGATATTACTCTCATCCATTTTTAGATCTAATAAGAAAGAAGAGAAATGCATTGAAACTCCAAGACGATTTCAAGGAGGAGAGAGTTGCAGTGAGACCTATAGAAGGTTTCAGGAGGAATAAGAAGATGCATGCAATTCCGGTTCTCATAGAGGAAGTGGAGAGCAAGCAGACCACTCAAAGAAGGAGATCCCGAGTGGGTATTTGACAGAGTACAAGTGCAAACCTAGGGCTTTTAGAGAGACCCTAGATTTTCCTCAGTTTATTCAACTGAGAGAAGAAAGAAGACACTGCAGCAAAGGAGAAATCAAAGGCAATAGATTCCTATTGTCTAAATTTTATGGGTCAACTACAGCAAGATATTGGGTAAGAAATATTGAGGCATTCTTCCTACTACATCTAGTAGTAGAGAGGGAGGCAGTAGAAGTTGCAGTGCTGCACCTGGAGGGAGAAGCCAATGCTTGGTGGTTCAGTCACTTAAGCCATACAAGGGTGACTTATTTTTTTGAGTTCACTCAAAGGCTGATTAGAACCTTTGATGGAGAAATATCAGAGGAGAGAAGGCCTACACCACCATGGGAGGAGACATGTACCAGTGCTGCCACAGCCTTGGGAGAGCAGCCTTCTACATCAGCAGTTAGGGTAGCCATTACATTGGAGGGAGGAGCCCTTGCAACACTACAAGAGGTTCCCACATCTCACCAAGGTATGGGAAGGTTTCCACTTTTATTTATTGCAGCAAATCTTTCTAGGAATTGTGGGAATTTGTCTTCATCTAGCCCAAGATCAAACATTGTTGCTAAGGGAGAGCAGCAAGATTACACTGCGTTGTGCAAGCTTGAATGGTTCAAGGAACAAATGAACCATCATTCTCATGGACCCTTGTTGATTTTCACATAACCCTTTAGGGTGGAGTGTGATTTCTTGGAGGATGGAGTGAACTTTGCTCCAAACAAATTCATGCAGAATCAAATGTTCATTCGGGAGTTGGGATATGAGATAGCCAAAACACCCTGGAGGAGGGTTACAACACTGTCAAGAGGTAGTAGTGAGGAGGCTTTTCCTTCAGCCCACTTGGATCCTAATGGGTTCAAGATTATCATCGGTGAGAGATATTTTCTAGGACATCTCCAAGGAGTTGCATTTCAGCATCCCATGGAATGCAAGGAGAAAAATCTTATATGGGAGGAGGGTAATCTTCTTTGGAGGAGTACCAAGATGGAGAATGGTAGGAGGCATCCATCGGTGGATAAGTGGATGTGGATAAAGATCAAGAAGCTGGACAACTACTTGCAAATCTATGATACTGGGCAGCAAGAGGCAAAACTGTGTTGGCTACTCTTGAGAGAGTTTGGCCATCACGAGACATATCCTTTTTTCAAGGGTATGTGGATGGAAGGAACTTGGCAGGGTACCTACATCATGGAATAGCAAGGAGTGTGGATACATCATGATGATGTGATCATTATGTTTTCACCACATGAGTTGTATGATGGAGGTAAGAGGAAGCAACAGAGACTTTTGTTGCTTTGGAGGATTGAGAGACAGCAAGGGTAGATTTTCTCTCACATTTTGCATGATGCTGCAAGGGTAGGGGATGGAACTAGCCTAGTGCAAGGAGGCTACTCCTTAGCCTTAGATGATCTGGAAGTACTTCCACCTTGGAAGGAAATTTTTGTATGTAGCAGCATTATGGGAGGAGTCTTTGACATGGGGCATGTCAAAGAATGGATTTATGAGTTGGCAGGAGCCTATTTGCATAGGCCAACAACGCTGTCACCTTGGAGCAGGAACTTGTTGATGGAGTGTTCCCAGGATCACTTCATGTTTGATGCACTTGGTGGGCATAAAGGAGGTGAGATTGGTAGAGGAGTGGATGGACTCATTTTTCATTATGGTATGTTCTCCTTGACTTGGGTTTCCAGGCATGAGGGGGAGGATTTTCATGCATCATGCGGTTCATTCCTCTCCATATGGGTATGTCATACCACTATGGAGGATCCATTTGTAAATTTTATCACCATATTTCTTTCATTACATGGTAAGAATTCTATTTTTGCATTTACTGATTGTTCAACACAATATTTGCATGCTCTTACCACTTTCTTGCAGTGCATTGCTCTACAAAGGGGCAAGTTTCTCTTTCGGCTCAATGAACCAATTTTGGCCAGCTATTATGATGGAAACAACCATCTACTATATGATCTGGGGAAAGTGTTTGGTCACTCCTTGTGTGCTCAGTTGATACACTCAGCCATTTACTACTTGCTAGTAGATGTGGTGACTTACACAACTAGCCATTTGTCAAAAAACAACTTGCTATGCTATTGTCTGAAGCTGTAGTGGGAAATACTGTGCTGTGACCACTTGGGAGACTGTTGGTACCTTCTAGCACCACATAAAACCTTCAGTCTTTCTTTAATTATGAGGCTGATCATGATCCTATTTTCTGATCTTATTCTTGCTTTTATGAGGAGCATGATTGGAGGAGGAACACATTAGGTGGATGTGTTCTTTGGGGAGGAGCATCCCCACACTTTTTGCATTTCATGTTCTAAGGGGAGCATGGGAAGAGACATGGCCTCTACAAAAAACTCTTTATTTATTTATGAGGAGGGCCATGGGATGGATGGGATGCCAGATGAAGGTGATTTCTTATCCATCATGTATGAGATGGGTTGGGCCAGCTTGATGCACAACGCTGGGAAAGGGAACTTTGGAGGTCTAGTTTCCTTCTTGCCATTTGAGGTCAGCATGATTGTAGCCTAGGATCAACAAATTCTCTACACTTATCTCAAGTGGAGAGGATGACAGTGTGGGGTAGGCTATCTTGTCTACCATGTTCAGATTTTCAGCCCACGTATTTTGCATGAGCCAAAGGTGGAGGAGATTCTTCATGAGTTTCCAAGTTGGAGGGTGACTCATTTCATATGGATGCTAGCTTGGGGGTGGAGGTTTCACTTGGGAATGAGGATTTCCCATGCATTACATGATACATGCCTCGAGAGGACCTCTAGACAACACATAGTTGTCTCCTTGATTATGTTACCTCTACATGATGATAGCCATTTGGGGTGTCCACCAAATGCTAATTTGTTTGCTTGGGAGAGGCACTATGAGGATTCATTGTTGAGACAACATCTCTTACTTGGAGGAGATCATCATACATAGATGCTATAGAGAGAGGAGGAGACATAACTCAATCTATCCTTGCACTTGCTTGAGAACAAGCAATCTTTGAGAGGGGAGGACTATAATATTCCTAAAATTAGCATGCAGCTAATTGGAATATTAGATTTTGACTTTTGCACCAAGTAGATGAATAAATGGGAAAAAGGACCCATATTTAACTTGCATTGACATAAAATACCTCTTGGTGTGGAAAGGGGATAACTTTGTGGCTGGATTTTTCACCTCCCATGTGTGAACAGGAAGAGGATCATGATGATTCAGTCAAAGTTGACCAAGTCAACAACACTGCTTAAGAAGGAGTGGCTTGCTTGAGAAGACAACGTAGTTTTGGAGGGAATGTATTCAAATGGTGTTGGAAACCCTAATAGGTGGGACCCAAGGTGAGGAGGCTCACAAACATTATAAGGAGGAAAATGACAGACTTTTGGGGTTAGCTTATGGATTACATTTTCATGTCTTCTTAGACACTTGAGCATTCTTCAGCTGTTGAGCTGAGTATGCAGGGATGTTCAGTACAAGGCATTCCTGCTTAGGGATTCCTTATCCTTCATTGAGAGATCACTTAGAGGAGTTTTGTTCTTCATTCTCCCATATCCAGGCTTAAGGCCTAGCACCTCCTACAACTACAACGTTATTCTTGCAGCAGGAAACACTGTGTTGCTGGGTGTGCAGTGGGAGATTCACAACACCAGCTCTTGAGCTTATCTTTCAAAGGAGGGAGCTCCCCTTTCTTTGCAAGATATATACAGGAGGTCCCGGAGCTTATTTGACATCTTGGAAAGTGGCCAACTGAGTTCCCATTGACTAGAGCATAGTTTACTGGGGAAACTATGTCATTGTTTCCAGAGCAGCAGTTGCAGGGTTTGATCCCTTATTTGTGAGCTAGTCCCTTGGAGGAAAGGCCAACCTTTCTCTCAGGAAGCTCTGTATTTCATTATTCTTCCATTAATTGTATATTTCAGTCATATTTATTTAGTGCTACAGTAAAACTATGTTTTTCAGATCCATAACTGCAGATCTGCATTTTTGTACATTGTGCTCTCAAGAAATGGGTTACTCTTATTTTGTATAAAAAGGGATGAATCTCCATTTTCTTAGCCATTGACAAATTGTATACTCTATATCTATCTTGTCCCATTATTTTCTACATAAACCCTCATAAAAATAATGATGTTCTTGCTTCAGTACTTTCTGCATAAGCTAGGCTATGGGGTTTGGGCTTATTTGAGCTGCATTGACTTGGGGAGATCTGTTTATGTTGGCTAGAGTGATTTATTTCACCTCTACTTATGCATGTGAGTTTTATATCATGTATTCTAAGGGATCCAAGTCCCATTTCTCACTTGTATAGCGCTATTTTCTGAAGACAGTAGTTTTATGCCCTGTGTTGCTGCACTTCCCACTTGGGAAGGAGAATATAGGCCATATACTTGCTAAAGTTCTTTCATCTGCTGCTGAGATATAATTTTACATCTAATGAGATGCTCTACATTTTCATGCTCATGATTTGTTAAAGCTCCACATTGGTAATAACTCAAATTATTCCCAATAGTGTAGCTATTCCCATTTTGGGATATTACAATGTCTTACTACCTCTATGACTTGGCTCATATTATCCTTACTTACCTTGATGACCTCATTGCTTGTTATAGGCTTCAGGCACAACACATTCATAATTTTTGTACCATTTTCCTCCGATGTCACAAGTATAATATCTTCCTCAGCCCGTTGAAGTGTGTCTTTTGCGTTCTTGTTGGCCGTATCTTGGGATTCATTCTATCCAAAGATGGTATAAAAATTGATCCCCTTAAAGTTCAATCCATTCTTGAGCTTCCCATTTCTCATACCTTGTGCCAATTACAAAGCCTCCAATGCCCTCACTAAACTGATTTTTGAATTTCCTACTGGTACGCAAGATCCATCGGTTAATGACGATTTACGTGATGAACACTTATTTTCCATTACTTCGGATGATCCTTGGTATGGCGACATCATTACCTATCTGCGAACCCATAAATTCTCCCCCCACCTTAGTCATGATGATCAATGGTGTATCCAACACCAAGCCCTTCGCTACCTTCTCATCAGTTATGATCTATATCGTCACGGTGTTGATTATGTCCTTCATCGTTGTCTCACGTGCGCTGAAACAGAGAAAGTCCTTAATGCCTGTCACAATGGCGCTTGTGGTGGCTACCTTTCCGATATGGCCACTTTCCAGAAATTCATGCACGCTAGATATTTTTGGCCTTCTCTCTTTGATGATTGCATTGAAGAAATTAAACATTGTTCTAATTGTCAATTATTTACCCCAAAGGCAAGAGCTCCACCTTCTCCCCTCCATCCTGTCATCGCAGCCGGTCCTTTCTGCAAATGGACCATTGATTTTATGGAATGTTGACCCCCATCTGCTAATAACCACAAATATATTATCGTGGCCGTCAACTATTTTACCAAATGGGTTGAGGCTATGCCAACGTTCAATAATACTACGGTTATCGTATCCCTATTCTTCTTTAACCATGTTATCGCTCGATTCAGGGTTTCGAAACAATTGGTCTCTGACCATGGCTGACATTTCAAAGATGAGATATGGCGTGAGCTATCCTCATTTTTGGGCTTTGAGCACCAATATTCATCATCCTATTATCCCTAAGGTAATGGACAAGTTGAAGTGTTCAATAAATCCTTAAAACTATGCTTCAATGGATGGTGAAAAAACACAAAACCAATTGGAACCTTATGCTCTTCCCTGCTTTTTGGGCCTATAGAACTTCTGTTAAAACAACTACCATGTTTACCCCTTTCCACCTTGTTTTTGGCGAGGAGGCAGCCTTGTCGATCAAGTGTGAAATTCATTCCTTCACCTAGTCATCGAACTTCTCCCTGACACACAACCCTTAGAACAAAGACTTATCATGCTTGAATGTTCCTTCGAGGACCGTCATGTTGCATTGCAAACCATTGAAGCGGCCAAGAAGAGCACCAAAGCTCAATATGATTGAAAATTCCACCCTCGTACCTTCCACGAAGGCAAAATTGTTCTAGTTTATGACCATGCCCATGATTTCCTTGGTCATGGGAAGTTTAACTCATTATGGCTAGGATCTTATATCATTAGTATGGACTTGGGAAAGGGGGCATACCTTCTATAGGATTTCAAAACCCAACTCCTTCCTAATCCTCAAAATGCTCTCTACCTTAAGAAATTTTACCCATAGAATCTCCCATTGACATGTGTGTATTTATTTTTGTCATGCATTTAGGTAGATTTCATTGTCCCCCATCATCTCATTTGTTGTCTTGTGGCACCTTTCATATGGATCCATCATCCACACCGTATATCGGCCCTGTCGATGGTGCAAGTCGCATCTCCCAAAATCTTGCATCGACAGCTTGGGTCATTTTTACTCCCTTGCATTCGTTAGTCCTCTCCAACATCATATGTATTGGATCTGCCACTAATAACCAGGCCGAATATGATGCAGTGATAGTTTTTTTTATTCGATGCCCTTGCTCATCGCATCCTTCATCTTCATGTTTGTTTAGATTCCTTGCTACTTGTCATGCAAATGAATGGTGTTTGTCATGTGCATAACCATGTCCTATTTAGAAAATATCTACGAGTGAAGATTTTAGTGCGTGAATTTGAATCCATTACATTCAATCATGTGCCTAGAGACCAGAATCACTACGTAAATAACATTGCAAACAATATTCTAGATTGTCATTTATCACATGCATTTAACACAAGACAATAATAAAAAAAATGGTGAACCATAAACTCGTCATATATATAAAAAAATATGCATATCCATACTATGTATTGACATAATCATTAGTGTTTCAATTCCACTACTTTAAATACATCTGAAATTTCCATAGCATGTTACAAAAATAAAAAATGGGGGGCACCATATGCCTTATCACTAATCACTATCTGTAGGATCACAAGCCAATGGTTCAGCTTGCAGGTTACGAACAGCCTGGACGACCATCGCCATGCACCACATGACCCCTTGCCACTCTGAGGGTAACCTCGTACATTCCTCTATGTACTTATCCTCCAACTCATGCCACCCATGCTATGATACGATGGTCAGCAACAGATCACACCTGCAACAGACATCCTCCAGCAGAGCCTCATAGTCAAGTCTCTGGTCTGCTCTCGCTCCACTAGGTCCTGCAGCCCCTGGTGCTACAAACCGTCCCGCATATCATGTTGGCTTAACTGATGTTGTATCTGCATACCAAAAGTTAAGAATAATTACCACATACATATTATAAAAAATTTAAATGCACCAAAACATATAACAAATTTCACTTACCATCTGGTCCCCACGCTAGACCAGGCAGAAGTGGCAAGTTAGGATCCCCCTGATAGTTCATACCAATGTATGGATATTCGTCTATAGTAGAGAGGCATCTGATCCCAGTGTGCGAAAATCTTGGGTCGGAACACCCCTCTTACTCCCCCTCCTCCTCCTTTGCATAGCGCCTTTCCCTAGTGGCACATTCTAGGCACCTTTGGGCCCCCATCCCAGATTTTTACATGAGGATGGATCATAGGGATCTTCTCAAAGAAGAACGAGCATAATACCGTACCAAATTCACAATCATGGTTCACGTGCGGCCTACATATCAAACTATCATTTCACCAACGATAACATCATCTGGGTCCATACATAGTAGGTCCCACTTAAAACAGTCTCTACCAACATCATCTGGCCTCCAATGACTTGATGGAACGTCTGGTTGCCTAGGATCCACAGCACCATTGTGGTGAAAACTCATGTCTCTAGCCGCTCTAGATCAGTGATCAGTATGGTCGTGCCCTTAGCACAAGTACCTGGTCTACAATGGCACTCCAAAAAATCTGCAATGTTCCTCCCATGAGGCAACACCCAATGTATGTTCCTCACCACCCCTAGTGGAAGGAGTCTGGTCAAAAAGTAGATGTCCTAGATTGTGAGCTCGATCCTATGCCTGTGCACTATGAATGCCTCCTGGTTCAGATACACGTAGATCAATACCCTTGATAATAGGGGTTCTCCTGCCCTCATCAGTGGTTTCTCATCCAACTTGAGAACCCCATACCAAGAAAGTGCTCCTCGTACCACCTGATTCCCTTGAAGCTCAGAACGAAGAGCGTCCAAGTATCTCCCTCACCAGTTGATCTTTAACTCGGCCATACATGCACAACATCATTATGTTTTGTCAGCTTAGAAAAAGAAAAATGCATCATAAACCTTCTAACCCTGGTCCTCAACAAACTAATAGACCAAACCCAGTTTTCAGTTCCAACTTGCACTTTTATGCCTAGAAACTACGAGCTCACAGTTTTCCCTCTGTTTACAACAAGCCAGATCACATTTAAGGAGTGGAAAAGTGCGATCTAGCCGTAAATTTTTGCAAGGGTCTCTTACTAACCTCTGGGGACCTAATCTGAAAAACTAAACCGCCAAGAATGAAGATTAAGGTTAGGCCACCTACCTGCAACTGGTGGATCTTGATTCCACTGGTCAGTTTTTCTGCTACGATCGTCGCAAGATTTGGGGCCTTCTCCTCCTCTCCAAATTCACTACTACTCACTTAGCAAATGAATTAAATTGGACGGAAAATTCCCTTTTATAGGAAAACCACCAAATTTTTTTTTGCCAACTGTGACCAAACCATAGCTTGGTTTGACGAACTGTCAGCACTGTTGGAAAGCTCTTATCGATCACTATAATGGCTCTTCTTTTTTTATGGTAATTTGATACTTCACCAGGAAGCCATTTTTCAACGAAGGGTCACTTATCCGCCTCTTAAAATCATATTTCTTCATATGCGTTGCTTATGCTTGGGGCACCACTTTCCCTTCAAACTTGCCAGCCCATGTGTTGATTTTCGTCATGAGTAACCATCTTTTTCTCATGTTTATATGGTTCCCATTGGGCCTATTATGTGTGGCAACATCATCTAGTTGCCCTTGATCAGAGAATTTGAGTTGAGTCATCATCCCATTCATGGATTCTGTCCTGAGTTCCTTTATCTATTGTTACAGTGTTCTATCCATTTTTTCTTGTATTCATCTCGTGTCTCCCATTTTGGCCTCCATTCATACTGTCCCTCATCCCCTATGGTCAGTCGCTACTAGGTCAACCATGCTTTTTATGCTCTGACACAGAAAGTAATTCATCTGCTAATAAGTATCCCTTTATTCCATCATCATCCCTGGTGTCATTCCATCAGTCACTTCACTATTATCCCATGTTCCTTAGTTGAGGATTCATCATTGCCTCACCTATGACATGATTTCTTCTGTCGACATCAACACATTCATTCCAGGAGAAAGGTCTAGAGGGCATTGTACCTTGCTTCCAGATTTCATTCTTGTTCAGTTCCTTGGATCAAGCAAACAGAATCATCATTGCCCTTTGATTTGGTTGTTTCTCATTTTTTCGACCTCAGCTCATTATCATATGTTGAGATTCGTATACTCAATGGTCTGGTGATTTACCAAATTTTACCAGTGATTCTTGGGTTTGTGTGATATGTTTCATACCTCATGAGGGGGTGCCCCTTTAGGTAGCCCCCCACATGCTCGGATGACTTCATATTATGCTACAACCTCAAATGCAGCTCCGCGAATTTGATGGGTTTGGTTCCAGCCACTTGTAGCGCCAATAGCATGCATGTTTCATTCAGATGATCCATTCAAATTTTCAAAACCATTTTCCTATTCAACAGGGCTTCTTTGGTTGTTATACCCACCCCCCCTCCCACACCAGATGCAGGGGAATTATGTCTCATGTACTCATATATTATTGTATTTATTCATCGCTCATGTTTTCTAGGCGCATTACGTATGTTGGATTCATTATATTATTTTTTGGCCCATTGATGCCATTATGTCATGTACCATTTATCATGTACTTTATTGCTCAGTTTCATATTGTTGATCCCATTATTATTTGTACTTTGTCATCTCGGCGGGCATAGGTATGCCTCCCCTGCCTCATTGAGAGCAGGTACTCCCACATAAAAGGAGACTTACATCATTTTATAGGTCTTTCCCCCTCAGTTCTTGTCCTATCTCGCTTTTCTTCATTTATGTCTCTCACTCTGAATCCCCTTTAGAGTCTAGTGATTGTGTTCTTACAACGTACTTCGGTCATACGATTTTCTCCTAACCCTCGCACATTGGGGGGCAATCTATTATCGCCAAAAATTGGTCATCTAACCATTTCTAATTAGATGGACTGAAGTACACCATGTAAGAATAATTTTACCATAGTAAAATTGCTTGCTCTATATGAAATAATTTAATAAACCATATTGTATTAAGTTATTTATGGTTAAAACAAGAAACCCCATAAGGAATAATTAAATAAATCATTATTTATTTAATTTTCCTTAGCAATAATTAATTAAATCTTTGTTTAACTAATATTCCTGGTCATATTTAACCCAATTATGAGAAATAATTAGATAAATCATTATTTTTCTTATTTTTCTCTAGGAATAATTAATTAAATAATTATTTAGTTGTCATTCCTTGTTAAATTTGACTAAATAACCTAGGAATAATTAAACAAATCATTATTTTTTTATTATTATTTAACCACATTCTTGAAATGATAAATAAATCATTTATTTGTTTATTATTTCTAAATAAAGGTATTTAACCAATTTAAATATCTTTTCCCTCCAACAAAATATAATGAAATATTCCAAGCAGTTAGATCTAGTTCTTGGTTAATAATAATTTATTATTCTCCATTATCGAGGATAGCTCAATATTTTTTTATAAATAGGAGGGTTTTCCCATTCATTCTTCACTTTTATCATTCTCATTGTCGTCACTATTCTTCTTTTTCCTCTTGAGCTCCCATAGAGTTCAACAAATATTTTGGGTTTTTTGCACCATTGAGAGAGAGAAACTTCTGAAGCTATAACGTTGAGGAGAACCAAGAACCCATCCCATTGAGGGGGTCTGGTAACATCTACTTGTTTCCTTCACCAGGTTTTATAATATATAAAATCACTCTTTTAATCTTGTCTTTTCTGTTGGCTACTTGGAGTAATTACTATTTATTTTTACTATTTTGCTACTTTTACTACATAGATCTGGGTTTTCGCAGGATTTTTTATAACTATCTATTGCAAATCTAAAGGGTTAAGAAACAATTTCTATTGTTAGGGCTATTCATCACACATAGCTAAAGTAGGCTCTTTTCGTACACCTGCAATAAGATTTTACGCTAACATTCTCAATGAGATGAGATGTAAATTGAGCCCCATGATCGGTGACTACTTCTCTGGGATACCCAAACTTGTAGAACACATTCTCTCTCAAAAAATAAGCCACCTTCTCTTCTGTTGTTGCCTTTATAGCCCTTGTTTCAGCCCACTTGGTCAAGTAATTAGTGCAGAATATGATATATCTCTTCTGCCCAGATGGTGGATCAATAAGTCCAATGAAGTCCATCCCCACTTGTAAAATGGCTCTAAAGCCACCTAAGGTTGTAGAAGCATTTCATCCCTCGGTGTAGGTCTCCCCATCCTTTGACACTCATCACATCTACTAGTGTATTTATTTGCATCTTGGTGGAGAGTAGGCCAATAGTAGCCAACTTGCAAGGTTTTGAAGGTTTTCCTCTTAGTAGCAAAATGATCCCCACAGGGACCATAGTGACATGTTGAGAGGATGTCAAAGACCTCCTCTTCCCTCACACATCTTCTGAGAATTCGATCCAGACCCAACTTGAAGATATTTCCACCAATCCAAGTGAAAGGGGCACTTTTTCTTCTAATTCTGCTCTTTTCTTTGGATGAAAGGTTTGGAGGAAACCTTTCAGCAACTAGGTAGTTGGATATGTTAGCAAACCAAGGAGAGAGTGCTAAGTTAGAAAATAGGTGTTCATTAGGAAGTTGATCATTAACCATCCCTTCCTCATCTGCAAATAAAGTTAGTTTATATAAGAAATCTGCAACAACATTTTCTTTTCCCTTATCAACAATTGTCAAATCAAAATACTGCAACAATAACAACCATCTAATGATTCTAGCATTGACATAAGGTTTAATATTCATTAAGTACTTTATTGCTACATGTTCAGTATGTACAAAAGTATGATAACCCGTAATATAGTGCCTAGATTTATTTAGGGAATGGACAATAGCTAAGAGCTCCTGTTTAGTGACAGTATATTTTAGTTCAGCCTTGGACAGATTCTTGCTAATGAAATAAATGTAATAGGGTAATTTATCTTCAAATTGTCCCAAGGCTTCCCCCATAGCTTTATCTGATGCATCTCTATGAATGTGAAAGGGAAAATCCCAATTGGGACATCTAAGTATAGGGGCAATGGTTAGTTTTTCCTTAATGAGATCAAAAGCCTCCATACAAATATTAGACCATAAAAAATTATAATCCTTGGCCAACAATCCAAATGATGGTGAATCCACTTTGTTGAAGTCCTTAATGAACCTCCTATGGTAGCCATCCAAACCTAGGAAACTTCTGACATCTCTTTGCATTTGAGGAATAGGCACCCTTTTTATGATGGTGATTTTTTTAGGGTCTACTTGTATTCCTTCTTGTGATATGGAGTGGCCTAGGACTATCCATGCCCTTTTCAAAAATTCACACTTTTCAGGACTAAGGGAGAGATGCATTTCAATGCACTTCCTCAACACCTTATGTAATATTCCCAATTTTCCATCAGATAATTGGAAAATTAGAGTTCTTTATTTTCTTAATTAATTAAGTAAATAAGAGGGTGGAGGGACCCATAAACCCCATACATGAATAAAATCCACTTTTGATGTGTGTATGTGGATAATTTAGAAGTAGATCTGCATTATGGAGTAGTGGAGTAGCTTCTTAATAAAGGAAGAGTAGAGATCATGGAGGAAGTCAAATGAGATCATGGTGTAATAAAATTAAGATCATAAAGCACTAATGATGAAATAGTGGATGAAGTGGTGCATCTAATGCACACCTTATGGAGAGAGTGGGAATTAAATGCAGAGATTGTGAAGAACATGGAGAGATAGCACAGTCTTCATGGAGGCTAGTGACCACATGTGCAGTGCAGTTATGAGGTGGGTTGGGGATATGGAAGGCTCACAAAGAATAAGAGGGAGATGAAGGAAACAATAGAAGGCGGGATTTAGATTATTATCTTTGATCTGTTTAGATTTGGATTTTTCATTTGACTTTTCTATGCACGCTTCAGCTGTTTAGATAAGTCTACAGTGATGTTTAGCACACGGGTGTTTCCAAGCGTAAATCCCACCCTTACCCACAGGGGACTCCGAGTGCCTACTCTGGGAAGGTTTCTTTGAGCTATCATACATCATCAGGCATTGGTGCCACATTCATTCCCTCTCTACAGCACATTTAGTCTCAGAAATTACGCATTATTGCTTGAGGGTTTGAGAGGAGGAGGTAGTTCTTGGCATTTCAGCTAAGAGACTGGTGGAGGGTTCATCCTTTCACCTTGGGCTTCAATATCAGTCTTCCAGGAGATGTATATTCATATTCAGCATTCATGCCAACATTTCATACCTCCATGCAGTAGCAATTCCCTAAGGGATTGGACAGTACAGTCCTGTGGATCTATTGGAGGAGGGAATTTTCCAGTATTTCAGCTGGAAATCCTGTGAGGGGCCATCTCCTCACTTTGGGCATACTGTTTCCATCACTCTTGAGCTGATTTGCATTATTTTGCAGCAGGATGTAGAGCCTCCATCCTTGACAGGGCAGTTTTCTACAGTTGTTGTGTATTCAGTAGTTGCAATCAGTGGAGGAGGAAGCAGGAGATAGATCTTGAGCCTATAGCTTGAGGATCTAGAGAAGGGATCAACCCTTAGAGCAGAGATTTGATTGTATCACATGGTATCCATCTTATGATCAGTTCTTGCTTCAGATCTGCATACCCAACAGTTGTATAGTGCAAGCCCTAAGAGGGTGATTTTCAAGATTGTCAGATCTGGAAAACCTTTCTGGGTTATCTTGGGTATTAATCATAGAGCCTGGAACTAAAATCCTGACATCATCTGAGCTACGGAACTGTTAGATATACACTTTTATATTTTTCCAGTAGTTCTAGTCCCAAGATTTTCATAGGGACAACACAATATTCCTTCCAGCAGTCCAACAGTTACGTTGTCCCTCTTGTGGGAACACTTCAGGGTCATTCTAGGCCACTTATTTGGCTTGAGCATCTCATATTTTGAGCACTTTTGTATTGGTTTATTTTCCTCCTATTAATAAAATGGCTCAACTATTCTTTATATTTTTATGGTGTATTTAGATTACTTGTTCATTGCTACAATATTCAATTATTGTGTTTTTGTATTACTGCATTCTCCCTTTTGGGATATTACAGTGGTATTAGAGCATGATCTTTGGCTCAACTTGTGGGCACTTCATCTTTAACATCAAAAGAAGAAACAAATATTAGATATCTACAATGATGGAAAGTTAAATTTTTTCCACTCTTATCTTGAGATATATGCAATATCTCTCCAAGGAGTTCAAACAAATGAAGAGAGAAAGGAAAACGGAGGATCTAAGAAGAGTTCATAAAGATGAAGGTCCCAACACTTCCTATCAGCAGCAGAAAATACCTTAAATGCATAAAGGTCCACAACATTCTACTAGATTCCCTTTATTTGAAAATGAAGGTGAATGGTGTGATTATGGAGGAGACTTGGGGTATGAGACCCTAAGTAAATATATGTTCAAGTACAAATCACAACCTAGAGCACTCAAGGAGAATCTAACCCTCCAACAGTTCTTACAACTCAAATAAGAAAGGAGATCCCATAGCAGCAATAGAAGAAAGAGGCATAGATTCTTCTTACCTAAATTTCATGGATCTTCCACATGCACATTGAGGGCTTGGAGGGAAGAGTTAGCTACATTATTTCAGCTATACCTAGTAGCAAAAAGAGAGGCTGTTGAGATTGCAGTGCTGCACCTTGAGGGTGAAGCCAAATATTGGTGGTTCAGTCATTTGTCACATTTTGTCACATGCCAAAGTGACTGCTTATGCAGATTTATTTCAAAGAATGAAGAAGAATTTTGGTAGAAAGAAACCAAATAAATCTCACTAGAGACACTTCCCATCATTGAGGAGGTAGTACATGAAGAACCAAGGGAATATTTCATCATTATCACTCAGGAGGAGGAGCCTCTACCACCACCATCAGCTGCAGAAGTACTTGTATCAGGAGGATGAACACTTGCATCTTTGCAAGATGGTCTTGAGCTCTTGAAATTTGGAGCCCCATGCATGATTCATGAGATGCATGAGGAGGAGGAGGTATATAACAACGCTGGTACAGTAGGAGATATGAAACCATCATCGTTACTAGTAGTTGGAGAGGCCATTGCACCGGTTGGAGGAACTCTTGTAGATGTGCAAGATGTTCCTGAGATTCAGCTTATCCAAGGTTTGCAAACACTTTCACCTCATATTATTTCAGTACCTCATATTGAGATTTGTGAGATCATGCCATCAGGGAAATTGCATACCCAAGTATTAGAGCACCTTGCTGATTTGGAGCAGCAAATTATCACTGCACAGAGGATCCTTGATTTGATCAAGGAAGAGATGTATAGATATCCCAGTTTATCATGGTTGACCTACATTTAACACTTTGTGTTGAAGTGTGGAGTTTCAGAGGATTGGAGGAGTACAGTGATATCACCATGCATATCTACAACGTTGTTACTTAAGCAGCAGTGATCAGGTGAGGGCCCCATTATTCTTGGACCATCCCGAAGACAGCTTTGCTCATGAAGCACTAGAGGGATAGATGATATATGGTAGAGATCTTATTATGGAGAGTAATTTCCATTTTGAATATGAAGTTTTCTTGATGAGCACCTCACAGCTCAAAGAGGAATCTCTACCTATAGCATGCATAGAACCTTACGGGTTCTATTGGGCCATTGATGAGAGGATCTCATGGAAGGACCTCAAAGGAGGTGCACTTCAACATATCATGGAGTGCAAAGCTTATCAGATCCAGGAGATTGGTATTCTACCTTGGATGGATACCAAGATTGAGCTTGCCATGATTCATCATCCACATTGGGATGAATGGATCCAGATGAGGAGAAAAAGGTTGCCAACCTTCTTGCAAATCTATGATACAGGGCAGCAAGAAGCATGGATGTGCTAGTTACTTTTGGGTGAGTATTGGTACTACCCAACATCTCACATTTGTGTGGTTCATGCCATGGATGTCACTGATGTTACGCAGCAGCAGGAGGTATGGCTGCGCTGGTTATTGTTGAGAGAGTTTGGCCATCACATGATGTATCTTATGTCCTTGTATTTACTTTTGTTTGGGATATGTCCCATGTATTTAAATGTATTTTTTTTTGGGATATATCTTATGTTCATGTATGTACTTGGGTTTGGGAGATGGCATAACTCTCACATGATGTGGCAGTAGGGAGCTTGATTGTTGATGTGACATTACACATGTCAATCAATATGTTGTTGCTCCATGACTTGCATCATGATGATGTAAGGTGGAAGCAAGAATCCTTGTTGCTTTGGTTACTTTTGGGAGAGTATGGGATGATTTCACCCCATACATTGCATGATATTGACAGAGGATGGAAACAAGAGGCCTTACTGCATTGGCTTCTGTTGAGAGATTATGGTCATAGTACTTGGTATGATGATGATGTGGTGTGGTTGCAAGAGGCATTGTTGCAGTGGCTTCTTTTGAGAGAGTATGGCTCTCATACTTGGGTTGATGATATGGCATGGAAACAAGAAGCATTTTTGCGATGGCTTCTATTGAGATAGTATGGCTCTCTTACTTGGTTTAATGATGATTTGGCGTGTCAGCAGAAGGCTTTGTTGTGGTGGTTGTTATTGGGAGAGTATGGTTTGACATTTGACATCTTACATGTTCATTCATATGTCTCTACTTCTTATTTTGCACATTTTTGGGATGATGCTTGGATCCAAAAATGATAATAGGGCCAATGATGGAAGCATGAAGAGATACAATATACTTCATGTAGCATGGGATGGAGAGATGGTTTATGAGTTGGGACTTTCCACTTTGGGAAGAGAACACTTCACCTTATGTATATCATGCATAGAGGAGGATCTTGGACAGCATCTGGTTGCCACTTGGAGACTTATTGATGAGGAGAGACATCTAAATTTTCAGTTGGAGGCCATTCTAGACATTCTAGAGAGGCAGCTTTGGAGCTGGGCATGCATTACACATTGTGGCAAATGGGGAGGCCTTCCATATGAGGATTCCATTTGGAGGGAGATGGATTGTTGTAGCATCCACTTTTGTATTTGCTTGAGGAAAAGCAACATTTTTGTAGGGATGACTGTAATATTCCCAATTTTCCATCAGATAGTTAGAATATTAAAGTTCTTGATTTTCTTAATTGATTAAGTAAATAAGAGGGTGGAGGGACCCATAAACCCCATAGATGAATAAATTCGACTTTTGATGTGTGTATGTGGATAATTTAGAAGTAGATATGCATTATGGAGTAGTGGAGTAGCTTCTTAATAAAGGAAGAGTGGAGATCATGGAGGAAGTCAAATGAGATCATGGTGCAAAAAAAGTAAGATCATAAAGCACTAATGATGAAATAGTGGAGGAAGTGGTGCATCTAATGCACACATGATGAACAAAGTGGGAATTAAATGCAAATATGGTGGAGAACATGGAGAGACAACACAGTCTTCATGGAGGCTAGTGGTCACATGTGCAGCACGGTTATGAGGTGGGCCAGGGCTATGGAAGGCTCACAAACCATAAAAGGGAGATGAAGGCAACAATAGAAGGCAAGCTTTAGATTATTACTTATGATCTATTTAGATCTAGATTTTTCATTTGACATTTCTCTGAACATTTCAGCTATTTATCTATGTCTGTAGTGATCTTTAGCACACGGGTGTTTTTGAGTGTAAATCCCACCCTTACCCATAGGGGACTTCGAGTGCCTACTCTGGGAAGGTTTCTTTGAGGTTTCATACATCATCAGGTATTGGTACCACATTCAGCCCCTCTCTACAACACATTCAGTCTCAGGAATTACGCATTCCTGCTTGAGGTTTTGGGAGGAGGAGGTAGTTCTCGGCATTTCAGCTATGAAACTGGTGGAGGGTTCATCCTTTCACCTTGGGCTTTAATATAAATCTTCTAGGAGTTGTATATTCATATCCGGAATTCAAGCCAACATTTCATACCTCCATATAGCAGCAATTCCCCAAGGGATTTTGCAGTCCAGTCCTGTGGATCTATTGGAGGAGGGAAGTTTCTTGTATCTTAGCTTGACTCCTGTGAGTGGTCATCTCCTCAATTTGGGCATATTGTTTCCATAATTTTTGAGCTTATTTTCATTATTTAGCAATAGGCTATAGAGCCTCCATCCTTGAACAGGGTATTTTTCTACAGCTGTTATGTATTTAACAGTTGTAATTAGTGGAGGAGGAAGGAGGAGCTATATCTTGAGCCTCTAGCTTGAGGATATAGAGAAGGGATCATCCCTTTAAGCATAGATCTTATTGTATCACATGGAAGCCATCTTATGATTAGTTCTTGCTTCAGATATGCATACCCAACAGTTGTATAGTGCAATCCCTAAGAGGGTGATTTTGGAAGATTTTCAGATCTGGAAATCCTTTCTGGGTTATCTTGGGTATTCATCATAGATTTTGGATCTAAAATCCCAACATCATCTAAGCTCTAGAACTTCCTGATATACACTTTTATATTTTTCCAACAGTTGCAGTCCTAGCATTTGTAGCAGGGACATCACAATATTTCTTCCAGTAGTCCAATATTTATGCAGTCCCTCTTGTGGGAGCACTTCAGGGTCATTCTAGGCCACTTATTTGGCTTGAGTGTCTCATATTTTGAGCATTTTTGTACTAGTTTATCCACCTCCTATTAATAAAATGGCTCAACTCTTCTGTATAGTTTTATGGTGTATTTAGATTACTTGTTCATTGTTGCAGTATTCAATTATTGTGTTTTTGTATTACTGCATTCTCCCTTTTCAGATATTACACCTTACCTAGATTGGAGAGAACCTCCTGGAAATCATACCCATGAGGTGTGAAATCATCAATGTAATTATCTACATAATCATGGACTAGTTCAGAAAAATGTTGAGGACTACTCTCTCGAAAGTAGCAGAGGAATTGCATAGGCCAAAGGGAAGGACTCTGTAAGAGAAAGTTTTCCAAGGATACATGAATGTGATATTTTCCTAGTCCTCAAGGCTGATCTAAATCTGGTTATACCCACTGAATCCATCTAGGAAAGAGAAAAAATTATTTCCTGCGAGACTATCCAGGACTTGATCGATGAAGGGAAAAGGGAAATGGTATTTCTTAGTGGCTTTGTTTAGTTCTCGATAGTTAACACAGATTCGACATTTCCCATTTTTCTTTGGCACTAGAACAAGAGGAGACACCCATTCACTATTTGATATGTGGTAGATGAAACCTGCGTCCAAAAATTCTGTAGTTCATCCTTCACTATGTCGTTTAAGGCAGGGTTCATCCTCCTTTGGGGCTAGCGCACAGGCTTGCATCCCTCTTTAATGTAGATATGTTGTGTGCACACTGAGGGATGCACCCCTTTTATGTCCTTGTAGTTCCAAGAAAAAGAATCTAAGTTTTCCCTTAGGAGATGGCACACTTAATCTTCTTCTTTGGCCGAGAGGGATGATTTAATCTCCAGGGATTTAGATGGGCCAAATTCCACAACCTTGGTGGCTTCAAAAGTTGAGTCAACTGAGTGCATCTCAATCCAAGGGTGGATTTCAAATTCTCTTACTAGGTCATTGAGTGGAATGGAAGTGGGGGGCTGGCTTCAAATGATGTGGTCAATGAGATCATCCTTATCGGGTTTCCCCCCTCTAAGAACATTATCTATGGTACAAATAGGGTAGGGTGTGGTATTGTACACTTCATCTCCTTCTTCTTCATCTTCCAACCACAAGGGTAGGTCATGGTCAATGGAAGGTTGGGCAGGAGGATATAATACCAGTTGTTTGGTCAAGGGCCCATTCTTGATAGTCATGTTTCTGGCCCTACAACTGATATAAGCATCGGCAGTGGCCAACCAAGGTCTTCCCAAAATGAGAGGATATCCATTAACCTTGGCTTTTGGCTGAAGGACCAGGATATCTGTGGGGTACTTCCAAAAATCAATTGATACCATAACATCCTTAATAACTCCTTCCAGAGCTATTGTGGATATGTCTGCGAGTTGCAGAATTCTGGTGGTATTTCTCAAGGCTCCTTGGAGGTTGATTTTAAGCATGGTTTCCTTGGTCATCACATTGATGACAACCTCAACATCAATAAAAGTGTGGGGGACAATGACACAAATGATGTATACATCTACTATTGGACTCCCAGGGTCCAGGTACTTCAGGAAGATCACCCTTCCCAACATTAAGCTGGAAAACTGTCCTAAAACATTGATGGTTGGAGTGTATTTCTTCTTTCTCTTAGGCTTTTTAAAGAATTTTTCTTTGATGAGCCTCTTGTAAATAGGAACATCCTTAATGGCCTGGAGAAGGGGTATTTTCACACACAAATTCTTCAATTATCCCAGAAATTCAGTCTCTTCTGGGGTGTGCTGACTAGGGTGGAATAGGCACTTGGGAAAAGGAGGTTAATTTTTCTGAGGGTTTCTTTCTTCCTTTTCCTCCTCAACCTTTGCAGGTGGAGATGTAGGATGATTTTCTAGGAGAAATCTTCCATACCTGAGGTTAATTTCATGTATCTCCACAATATAAGCTAGATAGGATGTTTCCCCACTGTAAGCCTATTGTTCCTGCTTGTTGTTTGGGTTCGGATTTGGCTGGGCAAGAATCTAAGGAAAATTAGTTGGAGCATAATGGGTGATATGAGTTTGAGGTTGTGGTGGAGGCAGTAAAGCAGGTGGTTGGTTGTGTTGGGGCATCTACCCTTGTGATGGGTTGCTCCACTGAGGTGTTTGAGGAACATACTGCTAGAAGGGTTGATTTACAAGTTGAGGGTAATATGGAGGCGAATAATGTGAAGTAGGAGGTATAGGCCATGATGGAGGAGTGGAGGTATACCAAGATTGCGTAGGTGCATTCTGGTTTGCATCGTAGTAGGATTAAGGTGCACCTTGCATGCCCTATGAATATGACTGAGGCCTTTGAGGCCTCCTCTGATTTATGAAACAGAGTTGTTCTAGTCCTCCTACCCCACCTTGATATATAGCTTTGAGACCAAGTAAGAAGGGACATTTATGTGTGCCATGATTCTCTTCACATACTGAGAAAACCTCTGTGGAATTCAATGGCCATTCATTTCGAGGGTGCTTTTTGTTTTATCTAAGGAAAAATACAGTTAAGGCCCTCTCTGCTTCCTCTTGTTTCCTATTGATATGCATTATGTCCATTTGCAAAGAAAAGGTGTGCAACATCTCACTTTTGAATTCCTCCAACATTTTTCCAATTTCATGCTTGATGGATATGGAAGAGGAAGGGGTGTTTCTCATGCTTTGGCTAGCTCTACCTTTCTTCATACCTGCCCAAGATTGGTTTCTAAATATAGTCTTGATGTCCTAATAAGGTAGTTGGTAGATATCTCCTCCAGACAATGTATTAAGGGTCTCTATCACCTCTTACCTGATCCCTCGAATAAGCACCAATTTGATTGATCCAGGTTCAAGGGTGCAGTTGGCTCTTTTATAGTTCAGTTGGAATATCTCTTCATAATCCTCTAGGGTTTCGCCAGGTTCGAGAGTCATCCTAAATATCTCCTCTTTGGTCTCTTTGGACCTTCAATAGTCTCTATATTTTTTGTTGAAGGATTCTTTCATCTGTGCCGAGGTAGTGATATCGTTCCCAGGCAAACCCATGAACTGGCGCAAGGCTGCATCCTTGAAGGTGGATGGGAACAATTTCATATTTTGGTCATTCGAGGCATAGTCATAAGTCTTACAGAAAAAAAAAAAAAAAAAAAAAAAACTCGAACATGAAGGTGTCAGGATCACCGAAAGTAATGCCTTGGAAATGTGGAAGGATTGAGGGACTGATGTTCTTCATTATAGTTTATCCAAGCATTTCCCTAATGGGAAATACTCCTTGGGCCCTAGTTTCATCCATGGCTTGAATTGGTGAAACAGGTTCCTCAGGTGAAGCAAGTTCCTCTTCTTCCCCAATAGGTTCTTCAAAGTTTTCAAGTAGTTCACCTATAGGGTGTTCTACCTCATAGTCACTCAAGAAGAGTGAAGGGTGACTATGTGGGGATGTGGGGTTTTTTTGTGATAATTTTCTTTGGTTCTCCCTAATCCTACAAGGCATGAAAGTCAATTTTTTTGTGTGTTTTTAAATACTTTGGAACTCAATGTAAAATAGAAAGAAAAAAATAATGTTGAAGCAAAAAATAATAGTGGTGAGCCATAGTGTTGCACCAAGAGTGTTGCAACTGCCATAGGCTACTCAACTTTACTTTATCAACCTGTGGTTCGTACAAACTTGGAGGTGACATTGTTTTATGCACAATGGATGAGCTCTACTCATGCCATCCTCATCTTAGTTCTACAATGAGGTGCTAGGAACTAGGATTACTCTAGGAAAGGAAGTTTGTCACACTTCTAAATGAAATCTAAAACTGAAAATAGATCATAACCATTACTCTATTTACAAGGAAAGAAACTACTCTAGATCACATTGATTCTTCTAACTATTGTCTATTTTTGCAAGAAAGAAATATTCACACTTATGCTAATGCAAGAAAATGAAATTACACGAAGTGGGATTCATAGTCTAGATTACTAAATTGAATTTGTAGAAAATGAAACTAATCTAGAGCACACATGTTGAATCAATGACTAACTAATTCATATCTAACTTATGCTTTTTGTGTAGTTAAATCCCCTCTGCGGACAGAGGTGATCCCTCTAGCCCTATCGTGGGTCTAGCAGCAAGAGGACAAGCTAATGAGTAGGTTCCCAGTTAACGAATGAAATAGGTTGGGATAGATTGTCCTACTTGGATTCCAACTCTATTTTTGTAGCTGTGATGGTGATCTCCTGATCTCTGCTGGACATGTCACAACCCTTCAGCAATGGTACTCGGGTGCCTGCACACAAATCAAAGGACGAAAAGTAGCATACAAGACAATAATTGCATTCATAATTAGCTAATCAATCAAGGAAGATTAAACACATTGCGTAAAGTAAAATACATTAACACAATATGGGAACCAATCATTAGTCATGTATATATATATATATGGAAAGAAAGATATTACAACCGAAGCCATGACGTCGCAGCCTCCTTTAGTGGGTTCAGACGAAGCACGTCTCGAAGTTCGTCAAGGAATTGGGATGAGGCAAGGAAACAAGCCTAAGCTCTCTCTCGACAAAGGTCTCTTTCTCTACTCACACCATCTATATCAGATTGTTTCAGTGAAATGTTCAGCAATTCCTATTCAGCTAGCTGCATCAATGTGAGAGAGGTTTACTTATAGAGGAGGAGGAGGAGGTTGGGATCCTCAAATGGTGGAAGGGAGGCCTTATCCTTTGGGAGGTTCCCCCAAAAGTTGGAAACAAGATGCCAAAGGTAGGTGTTCATGGTTATGCAGTCGAATAACCCAAGCTGACTCGCCCACGAAGTTGTTAAGATGGAAACTTCGCCTCTATATTTAAAAAAAATTCCTAAAATAGTTTGGCGTGGGTAGATCACTAGGACAAAGCACCAATGGGCGTGGGGTTCAATTTTAACTTCCTTCATTGGCACGAGGTCATAACGGCCTGCTAGTGCCAACCAAAAACATGTGCTTTTGTTGATCTTCTCCAGGAATTGTCAACAGAGATAATGTTTCCCTCAAGGCAAGGGATGCAATGATACTCTTTGTAAGGCATGACACTTCATATAAGTCACAGGAATGGTCCTCCAATTTGTGGGATGGGGATTGCAGGGATGGTTACAAAATGTTGTGTAATAGATTCCTCCTAAAGCATGAGGTCCGAGAGAGAGGGAGTGGTGAAATACTTTACGAGAACACGTTCGAACCAAACACCGCTGTCGAAAGACCTGCAAGTACAAATACAACTGATATCTATGATACATGAACATGTGGCATGGGCGCAGCCATCCATAATAGAGTACATATATAAACTGAGATCCGAGGTATGGACGCAACCATCCAACAGTAAGGATCAACAAATAGACTCAGGTATGGTCGCAGCCATCCAATCAGAAGAGTCATGCAGATAGTCATGATAAACCAAAATATCCCATAGCTTGGATCTTATCAGACAAAGCCCAGGGTCTTTCACTTCATCTGGACCCGAACAAATGCAAATTCAAGCATGCGAATATGTGATTTGAAGTTGAACATGCAAGAAAATCATCTGATGACCAGCCAATGATGTAAGTTGTTAACAAGCATGAGAGAAACCACCAATATTGACAATGGCTCTCAAGCTACAACAGGTACAATCCTCGGAATGTGAACAGTGATCTGTCGTCGAACACCCACAGAATCACTCAATCGAAGGCCAATGATGTGGGCCTGATGTTGAATGTGAAGAACCTGCCATTGAGGCATGCAGGATCTAAGGTACCAGAAGAGAGTCTCTAGGTCAACTTCCTGGATAATGAGCTGAAGTCGATAGGAAGTGACCCGGTCGAAGGAGGGCCATAATGTTTCCCACATCATCAAAACGAGACAGAGGAACATGATGATAGTGAATCAGGAACAAAAGAGAATCAAAGGGAGGTTGAAAACTACAATCGGAAAATTCTCTTGAACATATCAGTGACACGACTCTGGATTTGGCAGTATTTGACATCAAGGGATTTGAGGTCATGATTGTTAGCTCCTTGTAATTTCAGCATATTGGCAAGACCAAAACTACAGGGAGAACACTTGAACCACTTTGGGATTCTAGGATCTAGCCCTCCTGAATCCAGAAAGGGATCTCTCTATAAGTGCAAAGATTGATTTATCTTTAAGGTTTGAAATATGATATTAGGCTAGTTATGAAGAACAAGGTTTTTGTTTTTTTTGGTTGGGCAAAAATATGTGAAGGTGAAGGAAGTCTAAATGAAGGGTGTAGGTGTATGAAAGTGAAAGATTGATTCTGCAAACAATATAGGCAAGAGACAACTTCAATCCATTGGGCTATGGAGTCATAATAGGATTTAATTGAAACAACAAGGTTCAAGAGTGGTCCATGGGGCAAGTCATCTATGTCAAAGGATCTCTTTAAGTTGATTTTATGGAATGGAATGTAACAATAAGAAGGGGGAATCAAAAAAATGAAGAACAAAGAGCAGCCTAAGATCAAGTAAGTACTTTGAAACTATCCTGCTTTTGGCATGCACTTAAGAAAGACATAAAAGTAATCTAAGATCAGGTAAGTACTTTGAAACTAGCCTGCTTTTGATGCACTTTCAATAGAACACATTTAACACAAAAAAATAATAGCTTAAGATCAAGTAAGGACTTTGAACCTATCCTGCTTTCAGCATATTCAAAGGGAAACTTTTCAAAGCAACTGTTGGACAAGAAACTAGAGGACAGGGCTCACCATAGACTTCCCTAGTTCAACCTTAATTAGCAAACTTTTAAGACAACACTTAAGATAAAAAAAGAATAGTCTAAGATTCGGTAAGGACTTTGAACCTAGCCTGCTTTCAACATACTCTTAGGGAAACTTTTAGACAACTTTTGGAGAAGAGACTAGAGGAAAGGGCTAACCATAGACTTCCCTAGTTCAACTTTACTTGGTAGAAACTGAAAATAACATTCAAGAACAATGTTTAAAGTCTAGACTGTAAGAGAAGGGAACACCAACATCTTGACCTTTTGGACTCTATTAAATCATTCTTAAACAACACAATTGGAAGAAAACATGTAGATAAAGCTTATCAGTGAAAGAAGGGTACCTTTGATAGTAAATCCTAACTCTATAATTGTTTTTCTTTATTAGAGAAGATGGAAAGAATGGAAACAGAAATAAAATAACAATTTACAATAAGAAAAACATCACCGTTGACATAGACCAAGATCCCATAAATCAGCTTGTATTTGAGGCTTCAAACCAGTTACAATCTTCAAGTCCAGTGGGTCTCTACAGCTTCAAACTTTTCATCTCAACTTAGGTATCTTCAATTACAAACAGAGCTTACAGCAGCTTCAGAAAACTATTTACAGGCAACAGATATGCAGTGACCAACCTTTTCCTCATCTTCTACAGAGGTATTTATAGAAGAAATGAGGAGGTGCTATGTAAAATCAGATCTTTAGTTTCAATTAATACAATTAATGCTTCTCGGCCTTTGAAGGGCTCAATGGAGAAGTGTTTCTGATATTTCCTCTGTATTAATTTCTTTTCATTAAGTTATTTTAGCTACTTAGGAGAATTTGTTGACTTTAAGGCCCATTGTTATCCTTGTAATAACTTTGATCATAGTTGTAATAAGTTCTTTTGATTTGAAATAAATGTTCATCTGTATTGAGGAAAATATCTTCTGTTCTGTAATAACTGCGCCTCCTCTAATTTCTGCGAGGCTGTAGGTGGATTTTGGTAGCTAGAGAGGATTAAATTTGCCTCTGATGTGGCAGTGGAGGCTTCTCGGATTTATGAATTCCTTTTTCATGACCTAAAAGAGTGTTAATTTTCTTTAATTCTGTGTGTTAGGCTTAACTAGGCCTAATTTATGTCTTTTGTTCTTCAAACCATCTTCAATTGAGTGGATTAGGATTTTGATAGTCGATTTATTGCCATAATCCCTCAAAACTGTGTTTAACAATCTTCAAACATGTTTCTGCTTTGATTTCATGCTGTCCAACTGATACTCTTTGTTTGTGGCTTTTGTTGTGTTTTTCAATTTTGTTGCAAGCGCGCAGAGGGTTGTATAATGGCATCAGTGCTCATGAGGCACGGATAAAGCATGATCTGGAACCCTGCAAAATGATCTCCTTCAATGATAAAAGCCTAGAGAATCGTCATCCTCAGCCTTTGATTTCCTTTAAGAGACTATGTAAAAGCTTTACAACCTGCAAAAATACACACAAAGTTATAAAATCCTACGGGATAAGGTTTAAACTGCTTCGGAGGCTGAGGTTAGATCGCAGCCATTGGATGAAAGCATACAATGGCGAGGATTTCTCGTTGGGATCAAAAGGGGAGGCGGTGGACAAATGGTGGTGGAGATTAAGTCTGGGCCGTTGATCTGCAAAGATCAACGGTCGAGATTGATCGGGTTTATATAATGCAGAGGGGGCTACATTATAGCGAAATGGGAGAATATATAAAGGAAATGGATCGAAAAACTTAATCGGCAGCGAAAAAGGCATAAACAAAGTTTTGATGCAGGATAAAACAAAAGTCGTTGATCTGAAATGATGAATGGTGGAGATTTCGCAATGAAGTCCTTTGGAAGAATGGTGGAGGGTGATAGTTTAATGGTCTGATGAAATCTGGGCTGTTGGATCTAAGAAATGGACGGCCCAGATCTAATCGCAAGGTGGCAAATCAAGGGGAAACACAAAGGAACGTGCCGATGCGATTAAGCGCGAGCCATTAGATCTTAAAGAGATCAACGGTGGAGATTCATTCTGCAGTTTTAATGTCGAAGGGACATGGCAGAGGGCGATTAATCTGGACTGTCAGTCCTTGTGGATTCGACGGTCTAGATTGAATTGCAATGATCACAATCGTAGGAGGAGAGAGGAAAGGCGCAATGGTTTTCGTGATGTGATTACACGAGGGCCATTGATCAGAAAGGTAAATCAATGGTGGATATTGCAACGAGGGACTATAGAAAGATGCAAAGGGCGCGGGGTGAAAACAACGCTGGCTGTTAGATCCATAGGGATCGACAACTGATAATTCCACGTGGGCCTTCATAACAAAAGACCATCGCATCGGGGTTTTTTCTTTTAACAAAGGAAAACGCTCATTCAAACTTCTGATTGCGATAAGCGCCTTGTGGTTTAGCGCTTGGTATTAGCACCCAGTTACATGGAGGGGAATTGGTTTGGGGCTTTTAGCCAGGAGGGGTTTATCAAAATCATAGGAAAAGGAAGGAAACACTTAAATGCATCCAATTAAATTTTTGCGATGCGAGATTCTGACAGCCATTGATCGGTCTTAGATCAATGGTTAAGAATGGGCCAAGACAACAAACCGTCGGGTTTAATAAAAAGGTCGGACTTTTACAAAATACAAAGGAAAACAAAGGTTTTTAATGTTTTAGAAGAAGGGTTTAGGATATTTTAAGTGCCTGATTGTGGGGCTTAAGGTCCTATGAAGCGGAGGTTTATGAAAGTTAAGCCCTCGGGGGCTAAAACTGTATATAATAAAAAGGATTGTCTTTTGACTTAAAAACAGAGTTTCTTAAGGGAAAATGAGGGTTTTAGTAGAGGAAAGAAGGAGACCAAATGATTTAAAAAGGGTCATGAAGTGATTTTGAAGGGTTACAATGAGGAAAATGGAGATAAAAATGAAGGTTAATAATGATTGAAAAGAGGGGTAAAATGAAAGGGAAAAATGGGTTTTTAGCAGTTTTTTCTTCAGGAAAACAACAGATTTTTCAGAGTTTAAGAGGGAAACAACAGTGAAGATTAATCCAGGGATAAGATATCTTCACAAGACTTCAAGAACTAACAATTTGGCATAAAAATTGTTTCTTGAAGGCTTGAAAAATGATTTAGCCACCATTTGATATAACAAATTTTATAGGTGGCTAACAGTGGCTCCACATGGGGATGGCACCTTCTTGAAGGAGTCAAGAACTTCAGACTTGTATTCTCTGGGGGGTTGATCAATGACTCATCCATTTGGTTGCAACTTCCTTCACTTGGATGATCTTCTTCTGTTCTGATAATGTTAGTAGCCATGAAAAACAATGGAACCTTATCAAACAAGCTTTCTACCTACCCAATCCTATTGATCTAACATTTTTTCTTCTTTAAGAGTGCATTTGGATTGGAAAACTCTTTTTACAAACATTTTATTCTTTTGAAAGAAAAAAACTAATCTAAGTCTACTTCTTATTTCTCCATGAACTCAGTTTAAACAGTTGAGTTCATAAGCTTCTCTACCTAACTACTATCTGTTAGGATTAGACTGTCTAATAGATTTTTATTCTCTAACTTCTAAAACAAGGAATTTAAAAGCATACAAGTCAGGATTGAAAAGTCTAACTTGTTGCTGATCTATGGCATAAAAACAAGCTGCACATAGATTATTATTTTGCAGAAAATTAAATCAAAATGGTGAAGGCTTCAGATCTGAAAGTTTTAAGCACATCCTTCTCTTTTCTTCAGCTCTGCTTTTAAGCTTGTTTGAGCTGTTTTTCTGTTGGTTCTCTAGTTCAATTTTTGAGCTTATTAGAACCATTTTAATTTTGTTTTTGAATCATGATTTAAATAGATTAGAGTCATCCCTCTTTTGCAAACTCATAGGTTCAGATTTTTATCTTGTTTGAACCTGTATTTTCTATCTTAATCTACCTAACTGATAAGCCAAGATTAAGCTGCTTGGCAGAACTATTTCACTAACCTATCAGCAGTAAATTTAAAAATAATCAGTCATGATTGGGCTGTATGACTAACTAGAAGTGTGTTTCTCAGGAGTGGCATTTGAGCTTGCACACTTTCAGATTATGTTTCTCTTTTTGGTATGGGGTTGTACCTTTCTTGTTTTTTACAATCTGCCCTCTTTTATCTTTCTATTGTTTTTGTATTTTTTCTTTTTATAACTTTAAATGAAATGATGGATATGATATTTAAAATGGGAAAAAATAAAAAGGCTTCCAAACTAATTATGGTTAAGAGAAGTAATGTTTGAGCATCCTGCCATTGACAAGACCCCCAAACTGTTCAGCTCCATTCAATTCCTGCAAGAAATAAGCATTGTTACCAGCAGCATAATGAATGAGATAAGGGACAAGCCATAAGTTATCAAATTTCCCATGCTTTCCCTTGTATTCTCTCCTTGAGTCCCACTTTAACACTTTGTCACCAATGTTAAAATTACTGGCCTTTGTCCTTCTATCAAAAAACTTCTTGATGTTCTCTTGCTTTTGTAGTGCTCTGTTATAGACCTCCTCTCTGGTTTGCTGAAGATGTATAGTCTGATTAATCCTTCTAATCATGTCATTGTCTTCAGACTACACCTCTTAGATCAGCTTCATAACTGGTACACCTAGGCTGCTTGGAAAAATTGCATCTATTCCATACACAAGCTGGTAGGGTGACATTCCAATAGATTTCTTAAGTGTTAATCTGTCAGCCCAAAGTGCATGTACTAGCTTGGTGTGCCAAGACTTCTTGTTGTTCTCCAACAACTTCTTGATTATGTTTACCAAACTCTTGTTTGAGGATTCTGCCAGCCCATTACATTGAGGGTAATAAGCAGTAGAATGACCCAATGTAATATGATATTTGTGACAGAATTCCACCATCTTTTTGGATCCAAATGCTGCAGCATTATCAGTAATAATCTTCCTAGGACAGCCAAATCTAGAGAGGATATGATTTTCAAGGAATTTTATGATAACAGAGTCATTGGCTTGCCTAGAAGGGATGGCTTCTATCCATTTGGTAAAGTAGTCTGTTGTTGTGAGAATCCATCTATGTTGGGCAGATGAAGGTGGATGGATTTCTCCTATGAAGTATAAACCCCACTGTTGAAAAGGGGCTTCAACAATGATTGGATGCAAGGGTAAGGGAAGAAATTTTCTTTTTCCTTCAAAAAGTTGGCATTTATGATAGGCAATTATCATCTTATGTACATCCTGAAAGAGGGTGGGCCAATAATAACCAGACCTAAGGATTTTGTTGGTTGTTGTCTTCCAGTAGAGGTCGCCTCCACATTATCCTTCATGGAACTCGTGCTTGACCTTATCTGCATCATTTTCAAGCAAACATTTAAGCAATATCCCACTAGCATTTTTCCAATAAAGATATTTATCTAAAATGCAGTAGTTAACAGCTTTTAACTTTAAAAACCTTGCCTTTTTTTTGGTCAAACCAGGAGGTGTATTTAGATTGAGAAAAACATACACAATATCAGCATACCAAGAGGAATTCATAAAATGATCTTCAACAATGGGAGTTGAGAATTCCTCTTGTTCATCTAAGGCATTTATCATATTAATATCAAGAGCTTCAAAATTAGACTCAGCCATTAATCTTGCTAGTCCTTGGCCTTTAATGAGTTTAGTGGGCTTGATTTCTAAATCATATTCAAGTATCACAGCTATCCACTTACCTCTCTTACCATCTAGGTCCTGTGTTAGAATGTCTTTTACAACCGAGTTAGGAACAAAGGAAATTATGTGGGAGTGCAGAATGTAAACTCTGAAGTCTTTTAAAGCTTTGACTAAAGAAAAGGCTTGTTTTTCCATGATGTTGTACTTCAGAGGTGCATCTCTCAATGCGTTAATAAAGAATGAAATTGGCTACTCTTGTCCCTGTGGATTTTTCTGCAATAGGACAGCAGCCACTGTATGTTTTGATGCAAATCAAAAAATGTAAAAATCTTTTGAAAAATTAGGGCTTATTAGAACTGGTGTTTTGGTTAATGCTTGTTTCACCAGCTCAAAAGATTTCTTTGCTTCCAAGGTCCATTTAACTCCTTGTTCCTTCTTCAGCGTGTTTGTAATGTTTCTAAGGAGTTCAGCTAAGTTGGGTATGAACCTTCTCAAGAAATTAATCTTTCCAATGAAAGGTTGAAGTTCCTTGATGTTTCTAGGATGAGTGATTTGCAATATAGCCTCAATCCTTTTTGGGTCTATCTTTATTCCCTCTTCTGATATGATATGTCCAAGTAGTTTACCTTCTTGGAGACCAAACAAAGTTTTCTTTGGATTTAAAGATATCCCAAACTTTCTGCATCTCTCGAAGACTTTTCTCAAGTGTTCTAAGTGCTCTTAATCTGTTTTGGAAAAAAAGGTGACATCATCAAGGTAAATAATGATGAAGTAGCCTAATTCCTTTGAGAATGCAATGTCCATGGCTCTCTGAAATGTAGCACCAACATTCATTAAACCAAAGGGAATTTTCACGTACATGAAAGTGCCTCAAGGTGTAGTAAAAGTTGTCTTTAATTGATCATCAGGGTGTACTAAAATCTGATTATACCCTGAGAGGCCATCAAGCAAAGAAATTCTTTTGGATCCAACTACCTTTCGTAAAATGTGATCCATCTTGGGTAAAGGGTAGTTTTCCTTTAATGAGGTTTTGTTTAAGTTCCTAAAATTGATACAAAGCCTAATCTCTCATGTTTTCTTCCTAACTGACACTAAATTAGACACCCACTCTGAATATCTAATAGGGACGATAATACCAGCTTCATTTATCTACTTGATTTCCTTCTCAACCAAAGGTAACAGAACAGGGTTTATTCTGTGCAGTTTTTGTTTAAATGGCTTTTTGTTTTCCTTGAGAGGTATCTTGTGCTGAATTATTTCAGTGTCATAAGACTTTAAATCTTCGTAGCTCCATGCAAAAACATCATAAAATTCTTTAAAAAACTCAATGTATTTTAGTTTGATGTGAGCTGGTAAAGCTTTAGACATTTTTATCATCTTTGGTTTTAGTTCACTGCCTATATTACACTCTTCAACCTCAGTTTCTATAGGCTCCAGCTTTGGTTTCTTAGCAACATTGTTGAAATAAAACAGCTCTTCCAAAGGGACCAATCCTTTTGGAAAATCTTCAGTGTCATATTGCAGTGTTTCTAAGTCTTCTCTTTATAAATCTACGCCAATCTCTACGTTATGTTCTAGTTTATTAGCTAACAGATTTATTTTAGACAATATTTGGAGAGTTTTCTTCTTCATCAAGTAGATTTTCTTCATTAGAACAGTCTGTTTCATAGTCTGAATCTGAACTTGGCAGCTCAAATTCATTTCTGGACTGTAAGAAGTCTTCTATTTGTTTGTCTCCGTCAAAGACTTGCCAATATTTCTTATTGTCAGGGACAGCTGGTTGAAATTTGATTTGGGTAGTACATAGTTTGGTTTCATATAGTGTAAGGCACATTCTAGCAGCAAAAGCTAAACCGTTAGCTTGGATATTTCAGTCTCTTAGGACAAAAATCAGTTGGAATTCCTCAAACGTTTTCAATAAATCCATGACATCATTCCTGTATGCTCTAAGTCTGGGGTGTTTGGCACTATATTCCCCATTCATTTGCTTGATAATCAGTTTAGAATCACCATGCACCTTAATCCTTTTGGCCCCTAATTTCTTCAATAAATGTAGGCTTAAAAGAAGGGCTTCATATTCTGCTAGGTTATTGGTGCATTGAAAATTTAACTTGCAGGAATGCCCTTCAGTATGATTTTTCATTGTATTGTGAAGCCACACTCCTACACCTGCATCACTCTTAGTACAAGATCCATCAAAGTGCATACTCCAAAGAGGACTAGTCTCATATTCACTAATTTGATTACTAACCTCTTCATCTAGTGTGGTTTTGGATCGTTCTTGAAGATCAACATCATGTTGAGTCTGTTTTAGTCCTTCATGTTTTTCATTTTGTTGAGGACTCTCTTCTTTACTCTCAAGGTTGCAAAGTGATGGATGACTTATTTGCAGCTCTAGACCTCTGATCTGTTTGAAATGATTTTCTGATTTAGCAAAATGTTTTTACACTTGTGTCTTGTCTTCCTCTCTTTCTGTATCTACCTCTGATTTAGTTAAAATATATTGTTCAGTGAATGTTTCATTATTAAAAAGGATAAATGAATCAAGGCCTATGTGAACAGAATAAAGAGGAGAGTTTTGTGGTCTATCTTGGCTGGTAACTATGTATTGCATATGGGATTCCCTATAAATTCCTCTTGTTTGATTAAAAATAGGGATGGTTGCATAGGTCATATCCATCTGCATTGTTCCTTGTGTGAGGAATATGTAATTTGCAAGATTGGCAAATACAAACTGCAGAGACAACACTATTTCAACCACTTTGGGATTCTAGGATCTAGCCCTCCTGAATCCGAAGAGGGATCTCTCCAATAAATGCAAATATTGATCTATATTTTAAGTATTTTTGGGTATGATATTAGGCTAGTTATGAAGACCGAGGGTTTTTGTTTGTTTTGGATGGTTGAGCATGATTTTAGTTGAGTGGAAAGTCCCAAATGGAAAGAGTTTCAAAGGTGTGAAGTTGCAAGCAATCAAAACAAGCTTTGGCTAAAAAGATAGATATAACGCTAGTTTTTAGTCCATTGGGCTATAGATTCATAATAGGATTTAATTGAAACAACCAGGTTCAAGAGTGGTCCATGGGGCAAGTCATCTATGTCTAAGGATCTCTTTAAAGTTGAAATTATGGAGTGAAATGATACAACAAGAAGGGGAATTAAACAAATGAATAACAAAGAGCAGCCTAAGATCAAGTAAGTACTTTGAAACTATCCTACTTTCGGCATACACTTAAGAAGGACATAAAAGTAATCTAAGATCTGGTAAGTACTTCGAAACTAACCAGCTTTGATGTACTTTCAATAGAAAACATCTTAAACACAAAGGGAAACTTTAAAAGCAACTGTTAGAGAAGAAACTAGAGGACAGGGCTCACCATAGACTTCCCTAACTCTGCTTTACTTAGTAAAATTTCAAGACAAACACATAAGATAACGAAGAATAGTCTAAGATCAGGTAAGGACTTTCAACCTAGCCTGCTTTCAACACATTCTTAGGGAAACTTTCATATAGTTTTTGGGGATAAAACTAAAGGACAGGGCACACCATCACTTCCTTAGTTCATCTCTACTTAACATAAACTGAAAATAACATTCAAGAACAAAATTTAGCTTAGACAGGAGGACGAGGGATCGCCAGCATTCCTAATTGCTTAAACTGAATTAAATCATTCCTAAACAACACAATTTGGAAGAAAACATGTAGATAAATCTTATCAGTCAGAGAAGGGTACTGTAAAGAGTAAATCCTAACTCTATGCTTGTTGTTCTTTATCATAGAAGATGGACAAAGCGAAAACAGAAATAAAACAACAATTTACAATAAGAAAAACATCATCGTTGACATAGACCAAGATCCCATAAATCAGCTTGTATTGATGCTTCAAACCAGTTACAATCTTCAGGTCCAATGTTTTAGTTTAGCAATTATCTTCACTTCTCAGATTAACTTATTAAGTCACAAACATAGCTTCAAGAGCCAGTGAACACTATTTACAAGTAGAAGTTTCAAGCACAAGTATATTTGAAAGTTCTGCAACCAACATTGTTTCATTTTCTACAGAATTATTTATAGAAGATATGAGGAGGTGGGATGGATAAAAGATCTCCCAGGTTCAATTAATACAGGTTAATACTTCTCGGCCTTTGAGGGGCTCGATGAAGAAGTTTACAGATATTTCCTCTGTATTAATTGTTTTACATTAAGAATTAAGCTCGGTGGGATGATTTTGTTGACTTTTAGGCTCTGTTTCATCTCTGTGATAACTCAGCAGATATTTTGCAATAAGTTCTTTGGCTGAATTAACTACTCGGTTGTCGCTAGGCAAATATCCTCTGTTCTGGCCATTACTCGACCTCTGTTGAATGTTGTGATGCTAAAGGTGGCATTAGGTAGCTGAGAGGAATAAATTAGCCTTTGATGTGGTGGTGGAGGCATCCTCTGTCTGATAAACATTTTTTATTTGCCTTTAACTGTGTTTGATTCAATGGATTAGGCTTTTGATTTTCGATCTTAGCTGTAATCCACCAAATTTGTGTAATTAATCTTTAATTCTTCGGTTTTGTTGTGGTTAGGTCTTCAACACTGATACTCTCTGTCTCTTTTATGCTTCACTGTGTCTTGTTGATGTGCAGGTGCGACAGGGGCTTCTTATGGAGCTGCCAGTGTTCATGAGACATTGGCAAAACATGGCGTTGAACCCTGTAGATGCCTTCTCTTTTATGAACAAAGGTGTGGGGATCGTCATCCCCGGCCTGTGGTTTTTCTTCAATATAATGGAAAAAACCATAAAACCTGCATAAAACAATAAAAGTTAATAAATTCTGCATTTATTGGGTGAAACTACTTCAGAGGTCGTGGTTAGGAGCATGGCCATTGGATGACAACATTCAACGGCGGATATTGCATGCGAAGATTAAAAGGGAAGCAGTTGGAATAAGTGGTGGAAGTTTAAGTCAGAGCCGTTGATCCATGATAGATCAAGAATATCAACGGTCGAGATTACTTGTGAACTAATAATGTGAAGGGGTCACATTATTTGGAATTTGGAAGAAAAACAAAGGAGAATGGGAAAAATCCCTTTGGCAGAAGAAAACCGTGTTAAAATGGAAATCGGGGTTCTCGAACAATCATAGACCATCGGATCATATTGGACCCTGAGATCAACGGCAAAGATTTCTCATTGAAATCATTTGGTGAAGGCAGAGGGCGATAATGTAATGGGATATTAGATCTGAGCCGTTGCTCTGCAGAGATCAACGGTGAGGAGCACACGCGATAAAACATAACACAAAATGAGGAAGGCAGTTTCGGGAGGGAAAACCATGGGTTTCGCGTGGCCAAAAGAGGGATAGACGGTTTCACCTTTTCGAACACGATATGCATTCCCGCCCGACACGTGGCATTTGAAAACATCTTATATCACGCAGCCCTTGGGAAATTAACCCTCGCGCTTGAAGTTACGCGAAAACGCGTGTCAACCGTTGGATCTGGGGTCTCAGATCTGACGGTGGGGAGTGAGCGCAATATTGGATAGATGCATAGGCGGAAGGAGGTGCGGTGGTTTTGTTTTGAGCCGTTGGATCAAAGATTTGGACGGTTATGATCAAATCTGGAGGGAGGCAGGACCCACAGGAGTCAAGCCTGTCGAGGTTAATACGGGCCATCAGATGTAAAGGATCAATGGTCAGGATTGAAACTGGGGTATAAAGAAATAATATATGAGGTGGAGGAAGGGTGAATGCGGGTCGTTGATCTACAGAGATCAACGGTTAAGATTGGCCGAAAAACATTATGAAGTGGGGCGCATGAATTTTAGCCAAGGTCGGGAGGATTTATCTGGGCCGTCAGATCTAGACACGTGGACGGTCCAGATGCAATCAGAGCTATTCGATCAGAGGAGGTAAAGGTTCAATGGCACCGATGTGATTGACTGTGGACCATCGATCTGCAGATCAGATTGACGGTGGAAGATGGATCGGGGAATGGCCAATCGGAGGTGGCAAATAAAATACGCCAATGGAAATCTCCGATGCGATATTGCGCGGGCCATCTAATTGGCCCAAGATCAATGGCGGAGAAAGGCTCTGACCAATGAACGAGCGAGACCCCTTTATAATATAAAATAGGTAAATTTTAATTAAAAACAAAGATTTATTGGCTTTGGGGTGTGATATATAATGAGGCTTGGTGCCCGAATGTGGGGCCTGTGGATATATGAAAGGAAAATTCCCAGGGTTTATATGTATAAGGGTCAATCGGCATCAGAACGAGGGTGCCGGATTTTCAATCTACCCATTAACAAATCTCTGATGCGAGATATTGTGAATCATCGATCGACCGTTAGATCAACGGTCTTCTTTGTAAAAAACATTGTACTGGCGCGTTTAAAAAACATAGAAAAAAGGGGTTTTTATGTTTTACAAAGGAAAAAATGATCGGACAGGGTTTGTATAAAAATTTAAGCGCCCGATTGCGGGCCTTGGGGTTATATGAAGTGAAAAATCTCGGGGATTATAAACAGAGGCCAATCACATCGGAACTTTTTGTTAACACAAACAAATGCACTCTCTGATTTGTTCCGATGCAATAAGTGACCGACTGGGTTAGCGCCTGGTTCTAGGGCGTGGGCACATGTGGGGAAGTGATTTAAGATTAAACCCAAAGGGGCTTAAACCCATAGTCAAAAAAACTTATTTTTTATGAAATTTTTCAAAGTTTTTGATGGATTTGGGGGTTTTGGTAAGGTTAAAAAATGAGTTTTAAACCTTGTAAAAGGATTTTCATGAAGGGGAAAGGGGAACAAATGAAAAATAAAGGAATTTGATGGGGGAAAAAGGGAATAAAATGAAGGTTAGTTTTGAGTGGAGGGAGGGGAAAAATGGAGTTTTGCAGCAGTCTTTTCTTCATGGAAAACAAAAAAAAATTTAAATTTCGAAAGGGAGACAGTAGTGAAGATTAAACAGAGGGAATGATGCCTTCATGAGTCTTCAAGAGATAACATTTTTAGCAATAAAACTTGTTTCTTGAAGGCTCAAAAAATTATTTAGCCACCATTTGATATGTCAAATTTTATAGGTGGCTAACAGTGGCTCCACATGGGGATGGTGCCTTTTTGAAGGCATCAAGAACTTCAGACTTGCATTCTCTGGGGGCTGATCAGTGCCTCATCCATTGGGATGCAAACTTTCTTACTTGTATGATCTTCTTTTGTTTTGAAAATATTAGCAGCCATGAAAAATAATGGATCTTCATCAACACAAGCTTTCTATCTACCCAATCCTACTGACCTAACATTTTTTCTTCTTTAGAGTGCACTTGGATTGGCAAACACTTTTACAACATTTTATTCTTTTGAAAGCAAAGAAATAATCTATTTCTACTTCTTTTCCCTCCATGAACTCAAATTAAACAGTTGATTTCAAATGCTTCTCTATCTAGCTACTAATATGTTAGGATTAAACAGTCTAACAGATTTTTATTCTCTAATTTCTAAAACAGAAATTTAAAGGCATACAAGTAAGGTTTGAATAGTCTAACTTGTAGCTGATCTATGGCATGAAAAACAAGCTGCACATAGATATTATTTTATAGAAAATTAAATCAAAATGGAAGGCTTAAGATCTGAAAGTTTTCAGCACGGCCTTCTCTTTTCCTCAGCTCTATTTTGGAGTTTATTCGAGCTATTTTTGCTTGTTATCTGGTTCAGATTTTGAGCTGATTAGAACTAGTTTTACCTCTTTTTTTTACTCAAGAAATAAATAGCTTTGAATCATTTCTCTTTTGGAAACTAAGGTTCGGATTTTGAGCTTGTTTGAACCTTTATTTTCTATCCTAATCTCCCTAACTGATAAGCCAAGATTAAACTGTTTGGAAAATCGAATTTACTAACCTATCAGCAGTAAATTTAAAACTAGTTAGTCATGATTAAGCTATATGACCAATTAGAATTGTGTTTTTCAAGAGTGGCATTTGAGCTTGCACACTTTCAGACTTTGTTTCTCTTTTTTGGTATGGGGTTGTATCTTTATTTTTTTTACAATCTGCCCTCTTTCTTTCTTCTACTGTTTTTGTATTTTTATTTTTTTGAACTTTGAATGCGATGATGGATGAAATATTCATAATGGAAAAAAGATGAAAAGGCTTTGAAAACATGATAGGATCAGGAGAATTAATGTTTGAGCATCCTTCCATTGACAAGACCCCCAAACAACTCTGTTCTATTCAACTCCTGCAAGAAAATGGCATTGTTACCAGCAGCAGACTGAATGAGATAAGGGCCAAGCCATAAGTTGTCAAATTTCCCATGCTTGCCCTTGTCTTCTCTCCTTGAATCCCACTTTAACACTTTGTCCCCAACATTGAAATTTCTGGCCTTTGTTATTCTATAAAAAATCTTCTTGATACTCTCTTGCTTCTGTAATTCTTTGTTGTAAACCTCCTCTCTAGTTTGTTGAAGATGAATGGTCTGATTTATTCTTCTGATCATGTCATTATCTTCAGACTGCACCTCTTGAATGAACTTCATAACTGTTACACCAAGGATGGTTTGAAAAATTGCATTTGTACCATACACAAGCTGGTAGGGTGACATCCCAATAGATTTCTTCAATGTCAATCTGTCAGCCCAAAGTGCATGCACTAGCTTTGTGTGCCAAGATTTCTTGTTGTCCTCCAACAGCTTCTTGATTACGTTCACCAAAATCTTGTTTGAGGATTCTGCTAGCCCATTACCTTGAGGGTAATAAGCAGTGGAATGACAAAATGTAATTGATATTTGTGATAGAATTCAACCATCTTCTTGGATCCAAATGCTGCTGCATTATCAGTGATGATTTTTCTTAGACAACCAAATCTAGAGAGGATATGAGTCTCAATGAATTTTATGATGACTGAGTCATTGGCTTGCCTAGATGGGATGGCTTCTATCCATTTGGTGAAGTAGTCCGTAGCAGTGAGAATCCATTTATGCTGGGAAGATGATGGTGGATGGATTTCTCCTATTAAGTCAAGTCCCCACTGTTGAAAAGGGGCTTCAACAATGATTGGATGCAGAGGTAAGGGCAGCAAATTTCTTTTGCCTTCAAAAATTTGGCATTTATGACAGGCAATTATCATCTTATGGACATCTAAGAAGAGTGTGGGCCAATAGTAACCAGCTCTAAGGATTTTTTTGGCTATTGTCTTCCAGTAGAGGTGGCTTCCACATTCTCCTTCATGGAATTCGTGCTTAACCTTCTCTGCATCAAACTCAGGCAAACATTTAAGCAATATTCCTCTTGCATTTTTCCAATAAATACATTTATCTATAATGCAATAGATTACAGCTTTTGACTTCAAAAACCTTGCCTTTGTTTTTGATAAACTAGGAGGTGTATTCAAATTAAGAAAAACATAAAGAATATCAGCATACCAAGAGTAATTTATAAAATGGTCTTCAACAATGGGAGTTGAGAGTTCCTCTTGTTCATCTAAAGCATTAATCATATTAATATCAAGAACTTCAAAATTTGATTCAGCCATTAATCTAGCTAGACCTTGGCCTTTGATGAGTTTAGTGGGCTTGATCTCTAAATCATATTCAAGAATAACAGCTATCCACTTACCTCTCTTACCATCTGGGTCCTGTGTTAGAATGTCTTTCACAACTGAATTCGAGACAAAGGAAATGATGTGTGAGTGAAGGATGTAAACTCTGAAGTCTTTTAAAGCTTTAACCAAAACAAAAGCTTGCTTTTCCATAATGTTGTACTTTAGGGGAGCATCCCTCAATGCCTTGCTAAAGAATGCAATAGGCTGCTCTTGCCCTTGTGGATTTTTCTGTAAAAGGACAACAGTTATTGTATGCTCTGATGCAAAGGAAAAAATATAAAAATATTTTGAGAAATCAGGACTTATTAGAACTGGTGTTTAGGTTAAAGCTTGTTTGACCGGTTCAAAGGACTTCTTTGCTTCTAAGGTCCATTTGACGCCTTGCTCCTTTTTCAGCATGTTTTTAATGTTTCTAAGGAGCTCAGCTAAGTTGGGTATGAACCTTCTCAAGAAATTAATCTTTCCAATGAAAGATTGTAGTTCCTTGATGTTTCGAGGATGAGAGATTTGCAATATGGCTTCAATCCTCTTTGGATCTATCTTTATACCCTCCTTTGAGATAATGTGCCAAGAATTTTACCTTCTTGGAGACCGAAAAGTGTTTTCTTAGGGTTTAAAGATATGCCAAACTTTCTGCATTTCTCGAATACTTTCTTAAATGTTCCAAGTGCTCTTCATCTGTCTTTGAAAACACAGTAACATCATCAAGGTAAATAATGATGAAGTAGCCTAATTCTTTCGAGAATGCTATGTCCATGGCTCTCTAAAAGTTTTCTCCAGCATTCATTAGACCAAAGTGCATTTTCACGTACATGAAAGTGCCCCAAGGTGTAGTAAAAGCTGTCTTTAATTGATCATCAGGATGAACTAAAATATGATTGTATCCCGGGTAGCCATCAAGCAAAGAAATTCTTTTTGAACCAACTACCCTTTGTAAAATATGGTCCATCTTAGGTAAAGGGTAGTTGTCCTTCAGTGAATCTTTTTTTAAGTCTCTAAAGTCTATACAAAGCCTAATCTCTCCTATTTTCTTCCTAACTGACACCAGATTAGACACCCACTCAGAATATCTAATAGGGACAATAATACCAGCTTCATACATTTTCTTAATCTCCTTCTCAGCCAAAGGTAACTGAACAGGGTTTATTCTGTGCAGCTTTTGTTTAAATGGCTTTTGGTTGTCCTTCAGAGGGATTTTGTGCTGAATTACTTCAGTGTCATATGATTTTAGATCTCCATAACTCCATGCAAAAACATCAGAAAATTCTTTAAACAGCTCTATGTATTTGAGTTTAATATGAGCTGGTAAATTCTCAAACAGTTTGATCATCATTGGTTTCTATTCACTTCATATATTACACTCTTCAACTTCAATCTCTACAGGTTCCATTTTTGGCTTCTTAGCCACATCGTTAAAATCAAACAACTCTTCTAAAGGGGACAAACCTTTTGGCAAACTTTGATTTTCAGACTACAGAGTTTCTAAGTCCTCTGTTTCTAGCTCTGCAATCATTTCTTTTGTGTTTTCAAGCTTTCTAGAAAAAATATTTACATCAGAAAACTCAGGAGACTTTTCTTCTTCATCAAGAAAATTTTCTTCATTGGAACGGTCTATTTCATAGTCTGAATCTGAATTGGGTAGTTCAAATTCATTTCTGAACTGCATGAAGGCTTATATTTGTTTCTCTCCATCGCCAATACTTCTCGTTATCAGGAACAACTGGTCTGAATTTAATCTGAGCTGTGCATTATTTGGTTTCATATGGCATTAAGAATGTTCTGGCAGTAAAGGCCAAACTATGGGCCATGTTATTCTTTCTTCTTGGGACAAAAATCAATTGGGACTCTTCAAAAGTTTTCAATAGATCCACGACATCATTTCGATAGGCCCTCAGTCTAGGGTGATTAGCGTTGTATTCCCCATTGACTTGCTTAATAATTAATTCTGAATCCCCATGCACTTTGATTCTCTTGGCTCCTAATTTTTTCAACAAATGTAAGCCTAAAAGAAGGGATTCATATTCTGCTATGTTATTCGAACACTGAAATTTTAATCTACAGGAAATGCTTTCTGCGTGGTTATTCTCAGTGTTTCGTATCCAGACACCTGCACCAGCATTGCTCCTAGTGCAGGACCCGTCGAAGTTCATACTCGATAGAGGACTAGCTTTTGGTTCATCAGTTTGACTATCATCCTCTTCAACAAGTGTGCTTTTGGATTTTTCTTGAATATCAGCACTTTGTTGAAATTCCTCAGGTTTTTTGTTAAATTGAGGACTACTTTCTTGACTGTCAAGGTTGAAAAGCAATGGACGCATGATTTGTAGCTCAAGTCCGTTGTTTGGTTTGTTGTAGCCTACGGGTTCAACAAACTGTGTTGACATTTCTGTGATGTCTTCCTCTTCCTCGCTATCGGCCATTAATCCAGTTAAAGTGACTTTTTCATTGAATGATTCATCATTGAAAAGGATAAATGAATCAAGGTTCGTATTTACAAAATACAGAGGGGAGTTTTGTGGTCTGTCTTGGCTTGTAACCATGTACTGCATATGGGACTCCCTGTAAAGTCTTCTCATCTAATTGAAAACAGGAATGGTCGCATAAGTCATGTCCATCTGCATAGTCCCTTGTAACTTAGCTCCCCAAGATATAGATAACAACATGCCATACTTTGGGGGTACATCAGCCACAACAATATCCATTACTAAGCATTTGGCTGGGATCTGTGCTAAGTTAACGCAGAGGTATTTGATTAATCCTAAGCATTTTACTCTGCTTGAGTCAAAGTGGTAAATATCTTTATAAGGTCTGGTGATTTCGAGACCTAGGCTCTCCATTACAGCCTTGGGAATTAAATTGTGAGAGGCCCCGGAATCGTGCATAGCATTGTGCAAAATCTTGTCATGAACGTTTAAACTTACATAAAAAGGGGGAATAGGTCCCTCTTGATACCTACCTTCAATCTTAGGACCAAAAATGAGCTCTGGCTGGTCATCGTTAAGATTGATTGTGTCATTATTCTCCTCTATGTTTAAAGCCTTTAAAATTTGGGTTCTAAATACATTTTGGGCAGCTAACTCAGTAAGAGGAATAGAGATTTTAATTTTGGAAATTTCCTATTCCAAACTAAAAGGCATCTGATTCTTTGAAGTACTTGTTTTAACCTTATTTACTGCCACTCTATCAGCAAAATCAGTTTGCTGATTTGTTGATCCGAATGGAAAATGGCATCAACCCATGGTATTCATCTACCCATGTTATCCATCCAGCCATGGAATTTACCCATGGTATTGTAAATGGCATCAACCCATGGTATTCATCCACCGATGATATTTACTCACCCATGGTATTGTAAGTGACCCATGGTATTCATCCACACATGGGATTTACCCATGGTATTGTAAGTGGTATCTACCCATGGTATTGGCCTATAGTATCTACACATGGTATTGTAACTCAAAAAAGGCTATAAATAACAAGCCTCAATTTATAAAAGGACAAATTGTCTGCCACAATGTAGCTTCTACAGTTATTCTCTGTTTCAATAAAACAATTTTCTTTGTGGTTTTATTTTCTTTGTGTTTTCTCTTTTTTTTCCTGGAATTCTAATTTTGCAGATCTGGTCAAATCCATTTCAATAATTCAGATCTTGGGGGCCGCCCCCAAGATCTGAAATATTGAAATGGATCTGACAAGATCTGCAAAATTTGAATGCCAGAAAAAAAAAAAGAGAACACAAAGAAAATAAAACCACAAAGAAACTTGTTTTATTAAAACAGAGAATAACTATAGAAGCTACATTGTGGCGGACAATCTGTCCTTTTACAAATTGAGGCTTGTTATTTATAGCATTTTTTGAGTTACAATACCAAGTGCAAATACCATAGGCCAATACCATGGGTAGATACCACTTACAATACCATGGGTAAATCCCATGTGTGGATGAATCCCATGGGTCACTTACAATACCATGGGTGAATAAATATCATCGGTGGATGAATACCATGGGTCGATGCCATTTACAATACCATGGGTAAATTCCATGGGTGGATGGATAACATGGGTAGATGAATACCATGGATTGATGCCATTTTCCATTTGGATAATTTGTTCTATTTACATTTGAAAAAATTGTTTTAACAGGAGTACTAGCTGAAGTACTAGTACTACTAAGGTATGCACTTTGTTTTTCATTGTTTTGAGTGCCTTTCTCTTTGTTCTTATCAGAATTTACAACCACTGTCTTGTCCTTTTGTTTTGCAATTTTGGGTTTATTTACAATGCTGTTTTGTGAAGATTTCTCAGAGGTTTTGTTGTTGGGGGTTTCTAAATTCCTCTTGCTTCTAAGGTCATATTCCTTTTGAGGCTCTATGATAACATTTTCCATGTATTGATAATAACTTTCATCATTATCTCTTTTGTCATCATAGGGTGTATAAAGACCTTGTTTTCTATCATAATGGACTTCAAAGTCATCATTATCTACTCCCAAAATATTGATATCATCATCCTCTGTTTGCTCTATTGTATATTCAGCCTCACTTACATAGTTTTGGTGAAAAGGAGGAGTGATATGTTGATCATCTTCCCTTGGTCTATTTTGAGGCTGGTTCCTCCTAAAATTCTGATTTTGGTTCTGATTTCTATTTTGAGGAGCAGTTTGGTTTTGACTTGCTTGTGCTCTCTCAAGAATGCTCATATTTTTCATCATCTCTTCCATCATTCTTTCCATCTTTGATATGGAAGTAGAAGGTGTGGATTCTTCTCTGAAGGACACTCTCTTCTCATTTTTCATTCTTGCTCTTTTCTCCATTAAATTTACTTCCACAGCAAGAGCCCCTTTTTGCATATCTTCAAGGGTTAAAGGATTTCTCTCTCTCAGCTGATAGGCCATTTTAGGGTCAAACCCTTCAGGAAACTTGTTTAAAGCCGAGCCTTGTGGAGTTTTTAGGTCTGGGGGAAGGGTATTATAAACGTTGTTAAACCTAGTACAGTAAGCTTGTACACTTTCCCCTGGGTTTCTTTGGAGATTTTTGTAATCAAAAAGTATTTGAAGAGGGTTTTTCCTTACTTTTCATTTGTTTAAGAATGTTTGATGGAAGCCTTGAAGATAATTTATACTATGGGGGGCTAAGCCTTTAAACCATTTTATTACTTCTCCCCCTAAACTCTAAGCAAATAGTCTAAGTTTGACAGATTCATCATCAATTTCATTTCTGTCAAAGTAATCATTCATCTTATCCACATGTTGTGATGTAGTTGTAGCATTACTGGCATCATACAATGGTATTTTGGACTGATAGTCATGTGGAATATTGGCTAGGTAAAGGAAGGACCAACGGGGCATACCATGCTGCCATGATAAGAGGTGGAGGTGGATTTACAAGAGGTGGATTAACAAGAGGAAAAGTGGGCTGGAGTGGAGTGGTTTGGACAGTGGACGTAGGATGAACAGATGTGGATGGACCAGGGATAGATTGCTGAGCTGATCTTGGGTGAGAGACAGCTAAATTGAGAAGAAAATGTAAGTCTGGTGGTGTTGTTTCTCTACTGCCAAGATGTTCACTTGTCTCAGGAGATGAAAGTGAAGAGTTGGAGTCTATCTGAATTATATCATCAAGCGACCTAGTTCTAAAATGATTTCTTAAGTCGACTTGTGATTGGTGTAGAGCTGCAAGATTTTCAGGAACTGAATTAGCTCTCAAGGGTGATCTGAAAACAGTTGAAAATTTAATCTTAGGAGACTTCCCAAGTATATTTTCAGGGTTGTCAGCTATCTCAGGTGGGTTAGGGTCAGGGTAGGCTCTTGTATGGATCTTTCTAGGAGCCACTATGTTGTGCTTTTCAGACCCAATCTGAAAAGAAAAGTTTTAACCAGATATGATAATCTGTAAGAGGCTAACTGATATTTTCAACAAGAAAAATTTTAATCCTAAAGCCTTTTACTGAGTTTGAGTGATGTTATGATGATAATGGATCTTCCCAGTGGAGTCTCCAGGTGGAATATTTTAGTTCTTTTGGAGGTAAAAGGTTTTATGGTCCACCACCATGTTTATTTACTACCAATCTGAAAATATTTTTGGGTTTTTCTGAGTTATTTTCAGTCCTATGGGTTCTAACAGTATCCTAAATCTGTTTCAACACTTAGCTACGGTGATGAGACAAATACAGTTTACTCTTATGGCTAAGCTAGCTAATCTTTCAAGGTTTGATTAGTTCATATGAGAATCCTAAGGTTTCCTTAGTTTGTCACTGATTCAAACAAGTTTTATCATGATTACCATTTGCTTGGTAGTACTTGAAAGGGCTTCTTTTACTCACCGCACAATGTTTTAAAATCAAGGATTTCTGAGTTCTTAAAGGTACCTAGGCTGAAAAACACTCAGTCCCCAGTGGAGTCGCCAGAAATGTTAGGAATCTGTAATTTGCTAGATTGGAAAATACAAACTGCAGAGACAACACTATTTCAACCACTTTGGGATTCTAGGATCTAGCCCTCCTGAATCCGGAGAGGGATCTCTCCAATAAATGAAAAGATTGATTTATATTTAAGGCTTTTTGGGTATGATATTAGGCTAGTTATGAAGACCGAGGGTTTTTGTTTGTTTTGGATGGTTGAGCATGATTTTAGTTGAGTGGAAAGTCCAAAATGGAAAGAGTTTCAAAGGTGTGAATTTGCATGCAATCAGAACAAGCTTTGGCTGAAAAGATAGATATAACATTGGTTTTTAGTCCATTGGGCTATGGAGTCATAATATGATTTAATTGAAACAACCAGGTTCAAGAGTGGTCCATGGGGCAAGTCATCTATGTCTAAGGATCTCTTTAAAGTTGATTTTATGGAGTGAAATGATACAAAAAGAAGGGGAATTAAACAAATGAATAACAAAGAGCAGCCTAAGATCAAGTAAGTACTTTGAAACTATCCTGCTTTTGACATACACTTAAGAAGGACATAAAAGTAATCTAAGATCTGGTAAGTACTTCGAAACTAACCAGCTTTGATGCACTTTCAATAGAAAACATCGTAAACACAAAGGGAAACTTTAAAAGTAACTGCTAGAGAAGAAACTAGAGGACAGGGCTCACCATAGACTTCCCTAACTCTGCTTTACTTAGTAAATTTTCAAGACAAACACATAAGATAACGAAGAATAGTCTAAGATCAGGTAAGGGCTTTCAACCTAGCCTACTTTCAACACATTCTTAGGGAAAATTTCAAATAGTTTTTGGGGATAAAACTAAAGGATAGGGCACACCATCACTTCCTTAGTTCATCTCTACTTAACATAAACTAAGAACGCCAGCATTCCTAACTACTTAAACTGAATTAAATCATTCCTAAACAACACAATTTGGAAGAAAACATGTAGATACAGCTTATCAATCAGAGAAGGGTACTGTAAAGAGTAAATCCTAACTCTATGCTTGTTGTTCTTTATCAGAGAAGATGGACAGAGTGAAAACAGAAATAAAATAACAATTTACAATAAGAAAAACACCACCATTGACATAGAACAGGATCCCATAAATCAGCTTGTATTGATGCTTCAAACCAGTTACAATCTTCAAGTCCAATGTTTCATTTCAGCAATCATCTTCACTTCTCAGATTAACTTATTAAATCACAAACAGAGCTTCAAGAGCCAGTGAACACTATTTACAAGTAGAAGTTTTGAGCACAAGTATATTTGAAAGTTCTGCAACCAACATTGTTTCATTTTCTACAGAAGTATTTATAGAAGATATGAGGAGGTTGGATGGATAAAATATCTCCCAGGTTCAATTAATACAGATTAATACTTCTCGGCCTTTGAGGGGCTCGATGAAGAAGCTTACAGATATTTCCTCTGTATTAATTGTTTTACATTAAGAATTAAGCTCAGTGGGATGATTTTGTTGACTTTTAGGCGCTATGTCATCTCTGTAATAACTCAGCAGATATTTTGCAATAATTTCTTTGGCTGAATTAACTGCTCGGTTGTCGTGAGGCAAATATCCTCTATTCTAGCCATTACTCGGCCTCTGTTGAATGGTGTGAGGCTAGAGGTGGCATTAGGTAGATGAGAGAAATCAATTAGCCTCTGATGTGGTGGTGGAGGCATCCTCTGTCTGATAAACATTTTTTATTTGCCTTTAACCATGTTCAATTCAATGGATTAGGCTTTTGATTTTCGATCTCAGCCGTAATCCACCCAATTTGTGTAATTAATCTTTAATTCTTCGATTTTGCTGTGGTTAGGTCTTCAACACTGATACTCTCTGTCTCTTTTATGCTTCACTATGTCTTGTTGATGTGCAGGTGTGACAAGGGCTTCTTATGGAGCTTCCAACATTCATGAGACACCGGAAAAACGTGGCGTTGAACCCTGTAGATGGCTTCTCTTTTATGAACAAAGGCGTGGGGATCGTCATCCCCAACCTGTGGTTTTTCTTCAATATAATGGAAAAAACCATAAAACCTACATAAAACAATAAAAGTTAATAAATCCTGTGTTTATTGGGTAAAACTGCTTCAGAGGTCATGGTTAGGAGCATGGCCGTTGGATGACAGAATCCAATGGCAGATATTGCGTGCGAATATTAAAAGGGAAGTGGTTGGAATAAGTGGTGGAAGTTTAAGTCAGAGTCATTGATCCATGATAGATCAAGGAGATCAACGATCGAGATTAGCTGTGAACTAATAATGTGAAGTCGTCACATTATTTGGAATTTGGAAGAAAAACAAAGGAAAATGGGAAAAATCCCTTTGTTGGAAGAAAACCGTGTTAAAATGGAAATCGGGGTTCCTGAACGATCGTAGACTGTCAGATCATATTGGACCCCGAGATCAATGGCGTATATTGCTCGTTGAAATCCTTTGGTGAAGGCGGAGGGAGATAATGTAATGGGAGATTAGATCTGAGCCGTTGATCTGCAAAGATCAACGGTGAGGAGCACACGCGATAAAACATAACACAAAATGAGGAAGGCGGTTTCAGGAGGGAAAACCGCGGGTTTCACGTGGCCAAAAGAGGGATAGGTGGTTTCACCTTTTCGAACGCGATATGTGTTCCCGCCCGACACATGGCATTTGAAAATAGCTTATATCACGTAGCCCTTGGGAAATTAACCCTCGTGCTTGAAGTTACGCGAAAACGCGTGTCAACTGTTGGATCTCGGGTCTCAGATCTGACGGTGGGGAGTGAGCGCGATATTGGATAGATGCGTTGGCGGAAGGAGGTGGGGTGGTTTTGTTCTGAGCCGTTGGATCAAATATTTGGATGGTTACCATCAGATATGGAGGGAGGCAGGACCCACGGGAGTCAAGCCTGTTGGGGTTAATATGGGTCGTCAGATGTAAAGGATCAACGATCAGGATTGAAACTGGGGTATAAAGAAATAAGATATGAGGCGGAGGAATGGTGAATGCGGGCCGTTGATCTACAGAGATCAATGGTTAAGATTGGCCAAAAAAAATTATGAAGCGGGGTACATGAATTTTAGCCAAGGTCAGGAGGATTTATCTGGGCCGTTGGATCTAGACACGTGGACGGTCCAGATGCAATCGGAGCTATGTGATCGGAGGAGGCAAAGGTTGAATGGCGCCGATGCGATTAACTGTGGACCGGTGGAAGATGGATTAGGGAATGGCCAATTGGAGGTGGAAAATAAAATATGCTAATGGAAATCTCCGATACGATATTGCGCGGGCCGTCTGATTGGCCCAATATCAACGACGGAGAAAGGCTCCGACCAATGAATGAGCGGGACCCCTTTATAATATAAAAAAGGTGGATTTTAATTAAAAACAAAGGTTTATTGGCTTTGGGGTGGGATATATAATGAGGCTTGGTGCCCGACTGCAGGGCCTATGGATATACGAAAGGCAAAGGCCTAGGGTTTATATGTATAAGGGCCAATCAACATTGGAATGAGGGTGCTGGCTTTTCAATCTATCCATTAACAAATCTCCGATGCGAGATCTTGTGAATCGTCGATCGGCCTTTAGATCGACGGTCTTCTTTGTAAAAAACATTGTACTAGCGCGTTTAAAAAACATAGAAAAAAAGGGTTTTTATGTTTTACAAATGAAAAAATGATCGGACAGGGTTTGTATAAACATTTAAGCGCCCGATTGTGGGCCCTGGGGTTATATTAAGCGAAAAAGCTCAGGGCTTATAAACAGAGGCCAATCGCATCGGAACTTTTTGTTAACACAAACAAATGCACTCTCTGAATTGTTCTGATGCGATAAGCACCCGACTGGGTTAGCGCCTGGTTCTAGGGCGTGGGCACATGTGGGGAAGTGGTTTAAGATTAAGCCCAAAGGGGCTTAAACCCATAGTCAAAAAAACTTATTTTTTATGAAATTTTTCAAAGTTTTTGATGGATTTGGGGGTTTCGGTAAGGTTAAAAAATGAGTTGTAAACCTTGTAAAAGGATTTTCGTGAAGGGGAAAGGGGAACAAATGAAAAATAGAGGAATTTGATGGGGGGAAAAGGGAATAAAATGAAGGTTAGTTTTGAGTGGAGGGAGGGGAAAAATGGAGTTTTGCAGCAGTCTTTTCTTCATGGAAAACAACAGAATTTCTGAATTTCGAAAGGGGGACAGTAGTGAAGATTAAACAGAGGGCATGACGACTTCATGAGTCTTCAAGAGATAACATTTTTAGCAATAAAACTTGTTTCTTGAAGGCTCAAAAAATGATTTAGCCACCATTTGATATGAAAAATTTTATAGGTGGCTAAAACCTTGTAACTTAGCTCCCCAGGATCTTGATAATAACATACCATACTTGGGGGGTACATCAGCCACTACAATATCCATTACTAAACATTTGGCTAGAATTTGTGCTAAGTTTACACAGAGATCTTTGATTAAACCTAAACATTTCACTCTGTTTGAGTCAAAGGAGTAAAGATCTTTGTATGGCCTAGTGATTTCAAGGCCTAGGCTCTCCATTACAGCCTTGGGCATTAAATTGTGAGAGGTCCCTGAGTCATGCATGGCATTGTGCAAAATTTTGTCATGAATTTGTAAACTAACATAAAATGGAGGAACTGGTCCCTCTTGATATCTACCCTCAATCTTAGGACCAAATATGAGCTCTGGCTGGTCATCATTAAGATTGACTATGTCATTATTCTCTTCTATATTAAAAGCCTTCAAAATCCGTGATCTATATATATCTTGGGCAGCTAATTCAGTGAGAGGAACAAAGATTTTGATTCTAGAAATTTCTTGCTCCAAACTAAAAGGCATCTGATTTCTTAAATTTCTTGTTTCAGCCTTATTAACTACCACTTTATCAGCAAAATTAGTTTGTTGATTTCCTCTATTTACATTAGTCAAAATTGTTTTAATAGGAGCGCTAGCTGAAGTACTAGCGCTGCTAAAATTTGCACTCTGTTTTTCATTCATTTGAGTACCTTGTTCTTTTTTTTTATCAGAATTTCCAGCCATTGTCTTGTCTTTCTGTTTTGTAACTTTAGGTTTATTTACAGGGCTATTTTTTGCAGAATTTTTAGAGGTCTTAGTCTTGGGAGTTTCCTAGTTGCTTTTGCTCCTAAGGTCATACTCCTTTGGATTTTCTATCATGACATTTTCCAGCTCTTGATAGTAATATTTATCTCCTTCTGTCTTATCATCATAGGGTGTGTATAGACCTTGTTTTCTATTGTAATGAACTTCAAAATCATCATTGTTTACTCCAACATGTTTATGTCATCTTCCTCTATTTGTTCACTTGCTTCTTCAACCTCACTTACATAGTTTTGATGAAAAGGAGGGGTAATCTGTTGATCATCCTCCCTTGGTATGTTCTGAGGCTGGTTTCTCCTAAAATTCTAATTTTGGTTTTGATTTCTATTTTGAGGAGCTGATTGGTTTTGACTATCTTGTGCTCTCTCAAGTATGCTCATATTTTTCATCATCTCTTCCATCATTCTTTCCATCTTTGAGCTATATGTGGAAGGTGTAGATTCCTCTCTAAAAGACACTTTCTTCTCATTTCTCATTCTTTCTCTTTTCTCCATTAAATTAACTTCCACAACAAGAGCTCCTTTTTGCATATCTTCAAGAGTCAAAGGATCTCTCTCTCTCAGCTGATAGGCCATTTCAAGATCAAATCCTTCAGGAAACTTGTTTAAAGCTGAATTTTGTGGAGGTTTTAAGTCTGGGGGAAGGGCATTATAAAAACTATTAAACCTAGTGCAATAATCTTGTACACTCTCCCCAGTGTTTCTGTGGAGATTTTTGTAGTCTGAAAGTATTTGGAGAGGGTTTTTCTTAACTTCCCATTTGTTTAAGAATAACTAATGGAAGGCTTGGAGATCATTAATACTCTGAGGGGTTAAGCCTTTGAACCATTTTCTTACTTCTCCCCCTAAAATCTGAGCAAATAATCTAAGTTTGACAGTTTCATCATCAATCTCATTTCTGTCAAAGTCGTCATTCACCTTATCCACATGTTGGGAAGCAGTAATAGCATTACTGGAATCATACAAAGGTATCTTGGACTGAGAGTCCTGTGGAATATTAACTAGAGGTAAAGGAAGGACTAAGGGAGCATACCATGTTGCCATGATAGGAGGTTGTGGAAAAAGTGGGGGGTTTACAAGTGGTGGGTTGACAAGAGGGAAAATGGGCTAGAATGAAGTGGTTTGGACAGTGGATGTGTGGATAATAGAAGTGGATGGACCAATAAGAGACTGTTCAGCTAATATTATATGAGAGAAACCAAAATTCTATAGGAAATGTAAATCATGTGGAGTAGTTTCTCTGCTACCAGGATGTTCACTTCTATCTTGGGATGAAAGCGGAGGCTCTGAATCTAATTGATCTATATCATCAAGTGACCTAGTTCTAAATGGATTTATTAAGTCAACTTGTGATTCTTGTAGAGCTGCAAGGTTTTTAGGGACAAAATTAGCTCTAAGGGGTGATCTGAAAACAGTTGAAGATTTAACCTCAAGAGACTTCCTAAGGATTTTTTCAGGGTTATCAACTATCTTATGGGGGTTAGGGTCAGGGTAGGCTCTAGTATAAATCTTTCTAGGAGCCACTATGATGTGTTTTTCAGACCCAATTAAACAAGAAAATTCTAACCGAATATGTCAATATTTAAGAGGCTTGACTGATTTTTTAAACAAGAAAACTTTAATCCTAAATTCCTCTAACTGAGTTTATATGATGTTATGATGATAATGGGTCTTCCCAGTGGAGTATTAAGGTATGTTTAGGATTTTTGGAGTCACCAGGTGGGAATCTTTAGCTCTTATATAGGTAATGTGTTTTATGGTCCACCACCATGTTTATTCAAATACCAATCTTGAAATTTTTTGGGTTTTCTGAGTTTTTTCAGTCCTATGGGTTCTAAGAGAATCCTAAATGTGTTTCAACACTTAGCTACGGTGATGAGACAAAGAAAGTATACTCTTATGGTTAAGTTAGCTGATTTCTTCAAGGTTTAATAAACTCTTATGAGAGTCCTAAGGTTTCCTTAGTTTGTCACTGATTCAAATAAGTTTTATCATGATTACCATTTGTTTTGGTAGTGCTTGAAGATGGCTACTTGTACTCACGGGGTTTTTATGAGATCTTAAGGGTAACTAAGACGAAATTTGACTCAAACTCCCCAGTGGAGTCGCTAGAAATGCTAGCTCCCTGTAATTTCAGCAAATTGGCGAGACCAAAACTACAGGGAGAACACTTGAACCACTTTGGGATTCTAGGATCTAGCCCTCTTGAATCCAGAGAGGGATATCTCTATAAGTGTAAAGATTGATTTATCTTTAAGGTTTGAAATATGAAGGAAGTCTAAATGAAGGGTGTAGGTGTATGAAAGTGAAATATTGATTCAGCTAACAAGATAGGCAAGAAACAGCTTCAATCCATTGGGCTATGGAGTCATAATAGGATTTAATTGAAACAACAAGGTTCAAGAGTGGTCCATGGGGCAAGTCATCTATGTCAAAGGATCTCTTTAAGTTGATTTTATGGAATGGAATGTAACAATAAGAAGGGGGAATCAAACAAATGAAGAACAAAGAGCGGCCTAAGATCAAGTAAGTACTTTGAAACTATCCTGCTTTTGGCATGCACTTAATAAAGACATAAAAGTAATCTAAGTTCAGGTAAGTACTTTGAAAATAGCCTGATTTTGATGCACTTTCAATAGAACACATTTAAAACACAAAAATAATAGCTTAAGATCAAGTAAGGACTTTGAACCTATCTTGCTTTTAGCATATTCAAAGGGAAACTTTTCAAAGCAACTGTTGGAGAAGAAACTAGAGGATAGGGCTCACCATAGACTTCCCTAGTTCAACTTTAATTAGCAAAATTACAAGACACCACTTAAGATAACAAAGAATAGTCTAAGAATAGGTAAGGAATTTGAACCTAGTCTGCTTTCAACATACTCTTAGGGAAACTTTCAGACAAATTTTGGAGAAGAGACTAGAGGACAGGGCTAACCATAGACTTCCCTAGTTCAACTTTACTTGGCAGAAACTAAAAATAACATTCAAGAACAATGTTTGAAGTCTAGACAGTAAGAGAAGGGAACACCAACATCTTGACCTTTTGGACTGTATTAAATCATTATTAAAGAACACAATTGGAAGAAAACATGTAGATAAAGCGTATCAGTGAAAGCAAGGTACCTTTGATAGTAAATCCTAATTCTATAATTGTTGTTCTTTATCAGAGAAGATGGAAAGAATGGAAACAGAAATAAAATAACAATTTACAATAAGAAAAACATCACCGTTGACATAGACCAAGATCCCATAAATCAGCTTGTATTTGATGCTTCAAACCAGTTACAATCTTCAAGTCCAGTGGGTCTCTACAGCTTCAAACTTTTCATCTCAACTTAGGTATCTTCAATTAAAAACAGAGCTTACAGCAACTTCAGAAAACTATTTACAGGCAAAAGATATGTAGTGCCCAACATTTTCCTCATCTTCTATAGAGGTATTTATAGAAGAAATGAGGAGGTGCTATGTAAAATTAGATCTTTAGGTTCAATTAATACAATTAATGCTTCTCGGCCTTTGAAGGGCTCAATGGAGAAGTGTTTCTAATATTTCCTCTGTATTAATTGATTTTCATTAAGTTATTTTAGCTACTTAGGAGAATTTGTTGACTTTAAGGCCCATTGTTATCATTGTAATAAATTTGATGACAGTTGTAATAAGTTCTTTTGATTTGAAATAACTATTCATCTGTATTGAGGCAAATATCTTCTGTTCTACAATAACTATGCCTCCTCTTATTGTTGCGAGGCTATAGGTGGCTCTTGGTAGCTGGAGAGGATTAAATTTTCCTCTGATGTGGCAGTGGAGGCTTCTCGGATTTATGAATTGCTTTGTCATGACCTAAAACAGTGTTAATTTGCTTTAATTCCGTGTGTTAGGCTTAACTAGGCCTAATTTCTGTCTTTTTTTCTTCAAACCATCTTCAATTGAGTGGATTAGGCTTTTGATAGTCGATTTATTGCCGTAATCCCTCAAAAACGTGTTTAACAATCTTCAAACATGTTTCTGCTTTGATTTCGTGTTGTCCAACTGATACTCTTTGTTTGTGTTTTTTGTTGTGTTTTTCATTGTTGTTGCAGGCGCGTAGAGGGTTGTATAATGGCATCAGTGCTCATGAGGCACAGATAAAACATGATCTGGAACCCTGCGGAATGATCTCCTTCAAGGATAAAAGCCTGGAGGATCATCATCCCCGGCCTTTGATTTCCTTTAAGAGACTGTGTAAAATCTTTACAACCTACAAAAATACACACAAAGTTATAAAATCCTACGGGATAAGTTTTAAACTACTTCGGGGGCTGAGGTTAGATCGCAGCCATTGGATGAAAGCATCCAACGGCGAGGATTTCTCACTGGGATATAAAGGGGAGGTGGTGGACAAACGGCGGTGGAGATTAAGTCTGGGCTGTTGATCTGCAAAGATCAATAGTCGAGATTGATCGGGTTTATATAATGCATAGGGGGCTACATTATAGCGAAATGGGAGAATATATAAAGGAAATGGGTCAAAAACCTTAATCGGCAGTGAAAAAGGCATAAACGAAGTTTGGATGTGGGATAAAACAAAATCCGTTGATCTGAAATGATGAATGGCGGAGATTTTGCAATGAAGTCCTTTGGAAGAATGGTGGAGGGCAATAGTTTAATGGTCTGATGAAATCTGGGCCATTGGATCTAAGAAATGGACGACCCAGATCTAATTGCAAGGTGGAAAATCAAGGCGAACACACAAAGGAACGCGCCGATGCGATTAAGCACGAGCCATTATATCTTAAAGAGATCAACGGTGGAAATTAATTCAGCAGTTTTAATGTCGGAGGGACATGGTGGAGGGCGATTAATCTGGACTGTCGGTCCTTGTGGATTCGACGGTCCAGATTGAATCACAATGATCACAATCGGAGGAGGAGAGAGGAAAGGCGCAATGGTTTTTGTGATTCGATTACACGAGGGCCGTTGATCAGAAAGGTAAATCAACAGTGAAGATTGCGACGAGGGACTATAGAATGATGCAAAGGGCACGGGGTGAAAATAGCACTGGCCGTTAGATCTATAGGGATCAACGGTTGATAATGCCACGCGGGCCTTCATAACAAAAGACCATCGCATCGGGTTTTTTTCTTTTAACAAAGGAAAACGCTTATTCAAACTTCCGATTGTGATAAGCGCCTTGTGGTTTAGCGCTTGGTCTTAGCGCCCAGTTACATGGAGGGGAAGTGGTTTGGGGCTTTAAGCCGGGAAGGGTTTATCAGAATAGGAGGAAAAGGAAGGAAACACTTAAACGCATCCAATGAAATTTTTGCGATGTGAGATTCTGACGGCCATTGATCGATCTTAAATCAACGGTTAAGAATGGGCCAAGACAATGAACCGTCGGGTTTAATAAAAAGGCCGGACTTTTACAAAATACAAAGGAAAACAAAGGTTTTTGAGGTTTTAGAAGAAGGGTTTAGGATCTTTTAAGCACTTGGTTGCGGGGCTTAAGGTCCTATGAAGTGGAGGTTTATGAAAGTTAAGCCCTTGAGGGCTAAAACTGTATATAATTAAAAAGATTGTCTTTTGACTTAAAAATAGAGTTTCTTAAGGGAAAATGAGGGTTCTGGTAGAGGAAAGAAGGCCTTTTAAAACAATTGGAAGGAGACCAAATGATTTAAAAAGGATCATGAAGTGATTTTGAAGGGTTACAATGAGGAAAATAGAGATAAAAATGAAGGTTAATAATGATTGAAAAGAGGGGTAAAATGAAAGGGAAAAATGGGTTTTTAGCAGTTTTTTCTTCAGGAAAACAGCAGATTTTTCAGAGTTTAAGAGGGAAACAGCAGTGAAGATTAATCAAGGGATAAGATATCTTCACAAGACTTCAAGAACTAACAATTTGGCATAAAACTTGTTTCTTGAAGGCTTGAAAAATGATTTAGCCACCATTTGATATAACAAATTTTATAGGTGGCTAACAATGATGACATGGAAAAGAGCAGATGAGAGACCAAAAGAGATTACCCAAACCCATGGAGGCAAAAAATGACAGAATGAGATGTCCCCAACCCGACATGAATGCATATGTGTTGGAATAGGGTCTCCTACAAGAGCTACAAAAATGGTTCATTTTGTATATTTTTTATTATATTTAGTCTAACACAGGGGTTTTGAGGTGGGTCAAAGCCCCTAATTCATTGTAAATGGGTCAAGGGTAGACTAAGAGTCCGAAAACCATGGTTTGCAGACCATTGGATGCGTAGGCTAAAATAGCATAAGTAGTTGAACCTTTTTGAGTTGTAGGACAAGCGTGGATTAATATTGGTATGAATTGCGAATTAGTATATCTATTTGGGCTTTGGGGAAAGGACTCTTGTTGGCTGTGTGCATGGAGATCCTCAATCATGCTGTGTGCGGACCATACTGTTGTGTGCCCAGGTTGGTTTTAGGGTATGTAAAAGACTTTTTGATAAGTAATATATGCGAAGTATTATGGACATCTGATGCTATTAGATCTATCTGGTTATGGTTATTATGGACTCAAATTATATGTGATTCTATTACGAGCTGCAAATAATATATGTTTATGAGCTGCGAATTATCTGTGTTATGATAACTGTATCTGTAATCTGATTAAGTCTACTGTGAATATATAATTTTATGCTTATACTTGGCTGTCTACACATGGATGCAAGCTTGCTATATAAATCTGGTAAAAATGTACTCTAGTTAATCATTGGAAGTCCTGCAAACGACCTGGGATGGTGTAGATCTGATAGTTTCCGAGTGGTTTGACTTACCTGCTCTCTCTCTTAGGGTGCAAAAACCTGGTTCCAGCACCCACCCATATTGCTTCGGGTTAGACTTTGGCCTGCCCAAGCAGGTCACCGCCGAAAGGGCCAGTAGTATCGGGGTTTGTTGGAAAACCTTAACCTCCGAACCTGGGTCAGGACCCCTCAAGCCAACAAATGGTTCTGTTGTCGGCACCAGGAGCATTTTGAGAGAGGGATCAGGTAATGCGTAAGAAGTCACCTACACCCCCACCACCATAAGATGACATGGTTGCGCACATGAAATTGCCTACCTTTAAGGGTGTGGGAGATGAGGACATGGAGCAGTTCTGGTTTGTCGTAGAATCAGTATGGACTGCATCAAATGTATGTTAGGTATGTGTTATATTCTTTCCATGACTAGTCACATGCGGGGGGGTCACAGGGGGGCGATAGACCCCCTTTTACATTGCATTGGGCGCAACAGGTGGGTCACAGGGGGGGCGGTAGCCCCCCCTGTCAGGATCCGGGGCAGCGCCTTGAGAAAAAAAAATTTGGTCCTTATTTTTCGGTGGGTGGACCCGCCCATGGTTTTGTGCATGGGTTTGCACATTGTTTTGGGGCATGATGATTTTCAGCCCCTGGTATTTTGTAGATCCGGTCAAGGGAACTATGGTTATGTTCTAATCCAGGGTTAATGGATTGGGGTATATGTATGCTTCGACATGTATATATATGTGTTGTAACACTAAAAGGAATATAATGAAAAATCAAGCTAGTTGTCCCGATTTGGGATCCAGGGGAAAATCTCTGTATATATCTGTTTTGTGTTTTATGCTCTCGCTATTGTTTATTTTCTGTTTTTTAAGATTTGTTTGCAGATAATTTCTATATAGGATTAAAACCTACAATGTAGCTAGCGATGCGGTGAAGAGAACACAGCTGTCCCTTGCCTTCAAAGGAAGAGCTTTGGATTGGTACATGGGGTACATTGGACAAAATACAAACTCAACCATCGAAGAGGTCAAGGATACCTTAGAACAATAGTTCAAGAAGCCTAAGTCCTATTCTCAAATAGTGGTCAATCTAAAGGATTTCAAGCAAGGGCCTTTTGAATCTGTATGGGAGGATGATCAATGACTGAAGAAGGTGATTAGGGAAGGGGTATTTCAGTACGATGATAGACATCACACGGAGTGGTTCATTGCTATGTTGCTACCTCACCTGCATGTACCTATGGGTCACCAAACTTTCAAATCACCGGAAAAGTCCCTGGAGGTCGCTATGAAGTTAGAAGTTGTGCCCAGAGACGACACCCAGCTAGGTGTCCAGTAGATCCAAGGACAACTGGAGGTGATGCACATGGAGATCCAGAACCTGTGGAAGGAGCAAGGCGAAGAGGCAAGCCTGGAAAGATGGTTCATACGTTGTAGGATGAACGGTCACACCAAGGATAATTGCCCTCTGTTAGTAGATCATATATAGGTTGGGGGACCTAGCCCGTTGTGCCCTAGGGAAACTATGGGATCAGGTGGACCGACACTATGGTGCGATGATTGTCGCGTTGCAAAGTTGCACGATACAAACCACTGCCCCCGCCTTGCCACGTACATCCCATAAGTAAAACAGCAATGGTCCAGATTCTATAGATCTGTGGGACATGATGAATATAACTGTCGAACGTATGATTTGATGATCGATCGAGGGAATCTCTATAGGGTGTAGTCGAACCCATCCTCACCCAGATCCCTCTCGAGCGCAGGGGGTTCCCTAGCAAGGGGCAGGGGAGGCGGAATGGGTGGAAGCGTAGGTCGAGGACGAGAGCAACTCATATGTTATAAATGTGGAGAGGTCGGGCACTTTTCCAGGGACTATCCAAACCCCACACGACAAACTTGCCGGTATTGCAGGCAGCTCGACCATGCGACTGAAGACTGTCCAGTCTTAATAGCGAAGATGTAGGAAAAGCAGCTGACACCAACACAGAATGTGCAGAGGGTTAAGTCCGAACTATGAGACAAAGATCCAACTGTAAATGTCGTCACACACAGTGGGATGGCCACTGGGGGGCCTAGGGAGAAAACCACAGCCGAACCTCTGATCTGACCAGTAGTTAGCAAACAGGAAGGGTTGGATCTTAAAAAGGAGAAAGAAACATTTATTGCAGCTCACAAGGACTTTGCCGAGGCAGAGACATCTACTTCACAGCCGCCTGAGAACCTCAAGGTAGATTGGGAGGTCAAACCCTTTTTACAAGCATGTATGAACCTGTTGCGCAACCGGAGGGCTGTGGAAAATCTTCAGGCATTGATAGATAGCTGCGCAACACGACCTATCCTCCCTCCGGAAGTCAAAAACATACATAAACTCTACAAGTATAAGAAATGCACCGGCAGGGAAATGCGGTTGACTGCGCAAATCGGTGATTACAAGATGGATCAGGTTGTTTTGGACCTAGGGTTAGATGCGAATGTATTAACTAGACAAACTTGGCAACGAATGGGGGAACCTCAGTTGGAACGGTCCACTATCCAGCTGCGTATGGCCAATCAACATAAGATCATTCCATTGGGAAGACTATCGAAGACTGTGGTGGACATCGCAAGGGTTAAGGTTCGAGCTGACTTTGAAGTAATTCAGATTTTTAAAGATACAAACCCCTACCCTGCACTCTTAGACTTGGATTGGGCCATCGATATGGGGGGCATCATTAACTTGAAGAAGATAAGCATGCTATTCGAGAATAACGGTGATAGTACCATTAGATCCTACAGAAGGCGAATGATACACAAAGCCGGTGTGTGACGAAGAGGAGGTGGATCACATATATAAGTTGACTTCACAGGATGAAGATTGGATCAACCCCACAACAGAGGGGGTACTCTGTTGGGAAAAGGACAAAGAATGTTTCTCCGACTCTGATGGGGAGATGAAGAACTGGCAAAACCGATTACATGATATCTCCACGCTAAGATGTCTTCGAATCACGAAGAACTTCCGCTGCATCTCCTCGAAGGTAAGATATCTACCTTATTTCGATGTGGACTTTTTGCGAGCATTTGAAGCCGAGGTTCCCTAAGAACGATGACTATGTGCCTCTAAGTTTTCCATGCAAGGATCACCTACGCAATGGTGGTTAACGCATGAGGAGGCATTCCAAGATTGGTAAGAGTGTCAGAATATGTTGATACTAGGATTTGAGGCCCCAGTCGACGCGCAAATCAAAACATTCCTTGGACCCGAAGATCCACGCAAATTTCTGGTCACTTGGATAAAATAATGGTACGATAGAACTTCCCAAGAGTGGGTTCACCTACTTATTCATGCCTTGGGACCAATTCCCATTGCATGGTACTTAGATGCGGAGCTCCACCAAGGCACCCGCCACTGGGAGGCTTTTCGAGATGAGTTTCTGCGAACATTTGGGTTCATAGGTGGAACAAAGGCGTTAGACGCAGCCCTGCGGAACATTGACACTGTAGCATGGGGTGAATCACACCTATGTATCGCACCGGAAGTACCCAATTGCGAGCTGCGAGCACCAAACAGGATAAAAAATTGCAACCTAGCCCCAAAAGAAGGTAATAATGATCCACCAAAGGGTCCTGGCTAAGAATTGAATAGGGTATGCACAGATACCAGACCACTCGGGCTGCGAACAGATAGTGTTGAGATGCACCCCACATTGGAAAAATTTGGGGATATGGATATTATATCTCCACCATCTCCCACAACGAAAGGGCGACTGTGCTCATTTCTCGGCCACATAAGTTATTACAGGAATTTTGTTCGAAAATACGCAGTAATCATAGCACCTCTGAAATAATTTCTCATGAAGACGACCTGATTCTGTTGTGATGACACAAACCAAGCAAACATACCTTTGGGTTTGAAGTACTGAGGGCCTAAGCCTGTGTTGGGGGAATATGCACAGGAGGCACAGGTATTTGAACCAAGCATAGTAGGAACACCAAGAACACAGTAAGTGTGAAAACTAGCCATTGGCATAGTAACATCTGGTAAAAGGAAAATGTTACCGTTAAAAGGAGCAAGTCGCTGGCATTTAATGGGGAAGATTTTGAGGATTTTTTACCATTTACCTGATGGTAAGTTCCAATTCATGTTCACCCTACTGTTGGATGCCCACAGGTGCTACAAAAGGGGCCGGATAGCTCAAACAAGGGTTCCATCGCACTTGATAACTTTCACATGTCCTCTTTATCTCGCACGAACCTGAGCTATAGGATTCTTCAGGTCTACACTGTCCCTCTCATGTCGGATCAGCCTCCTCCGCCTACTGATAGTAGCCACCCAGATTCAGGATTCATTTTTCGTGCTCGGATGACAGCCACCAACCCAGCTGAGCCCTTAGCCCCTACTGCCCCAAAATTTGAGGAAGTAATGGAGATAGAGTCTAAGGATGAAGAAGTGCCCGTGACTCTGGTCATGAGGAAAGGAAACAAGCAAGCACAGGGCTTAGGGAAGCCCCCCAAAGCTGCGAAGTGGGCTTCAAGGAAACCTAGGACCTCCCCAAGGCATTCCAAGTCCCCACGGACAACACCTCAGGCTTAGGCGGCGCAGGAGGAAGCTCTGCCTGCCAATCCAATCAGCTGGTTACCTCCATTCATCTGCCCGCGAAGGCCTTCGACATGCACACCAAAGAACCTTGATGGCCTGGTTACCTACCTACAGGCGCCACTAATCCTGGGATAAGTCCCTGTCCTGAGCGACCCTTACGAGAAGCTCCATGAAGTTAAATTCGATGATCATGACTTGGAAAACTACGAATCCTTCCCTAAGCTGACCCCCGTGCTGTACTTCGACACAATTTACGCGGATGATGGGGTTACAGTCATTCCTCAGCATTGGGTTATCAAATTGTCTAGATCTGGGCTCTTGAACCTACTATGTATGCCCCACTTTGGCCATTACAATGTCACGAATCGACTGGCCCACCATCTGCTTGCCCTAATACATAATGGATGCCTATCGATCTAGGATAGGATCCCCATTGATGCTACTTTGGTTCATAGAATCATGATCCTTCCCATGAACGGGCCACACCCTCTGGAGCGTGTGGGCAAGAAATATGAAGGGGACACTGCTGAGTATGTGCGTAAGACCTACTATGTGGAAAGGAATACGCAGGGCTTCATCATAAAATCCATCAGTGACCTGGCTATGCAGATGGGTACCATATTACTCGCCTGCAATCTAATGCAGAAGTGACAAGTCACAACTGTCCCCGCCTATGTCATTCGGCTAGCCGGTCAATGTAAAAAGGGGGTTTGCCTCAATTGGGCCCAATACTTATGCGACGAGTTCTTAGCTAATGTCCACGAATCACAGGAGTAGGGTAAAGCCTTCTGTTATGCCTGGCTACTATTTCTTATAGCCCTGGTTGCTTGGGAAACCTCTGCGGAGTCAATCCTCCCCGAACTCCCTCTAGATATGTGTGGAGGGGCCCGGTATGCCCATCTATGGGATTCCAGGGATGCACAGTGCATAGAAGATAACAAAGTCTTCTGGTTCCTCTTTCAGAGTAGTGTGGCCGCAGCCATTAATTCTTGACCTCGGCTGTCCCCCACTGTATATGAAAAGTACAAGAGTATCGCAACATTCCAGGTTACCACGAACAACATTCAGATCGACAACCACAAGGATAAAACCTGGACATCACTCCCTTATACGGTAGAAGACGAAGAAATCAAAAATGTGATTGCACTATGGCCTCCTGCCTGGAAGATAGGCTACAAAAGCAGCGCAAAGGGCACCGCTGGTACTAGCACGACACAGGTACCCCCACCCATTACCACCAAGGAGACTGGAAGCACAGCGAAAGATTCTGGCGCAGTCGTGAAAAATGACACACAGCCACCCCAGTGTACCATGAAGAACACCGGAGCCGAGACCCAGGTTGAGTTGCAGCCAGGCACGAAGGGAGTGAACGTCGGAGGTACAAAATGCACTAGTGAGCCTGTCAAGGGACCCCAAAAGAAGCCACATGCCCAGTGGAAGATACGGGATGAGATAGTTACATTGAAAAATGGAGATCTCGAACAAATCGCAGATGCTGTTACACTGGCCATAGAAGAAAAATGGGTCGCGTTAGAGGATCACCGGAAGGCTGCACTCAGTGCTATCCAGGAAGAGCTGTGAACCTTGCAGCTAAAGATAGACACTATTCAGACCAACGTGGTTCGGGGACGAATTCCATCGGCATCTAACAGTGCAAGGCTAGCCACAAAAGAAATCCGCCTCTATCCTTTACCTAGCACCGCCCTTGTGGTCAGTACGCCGGACCAAGAAATCTAGCTTCAAGCAGGTGTCAGGGTGTAGCTAAATCTTGGTAAGCTACCCCACACAACATTACAGGGTCTCCACACTGTAGTTTTTTAGGAGATTCACCACTAGGACCAGCAAGTACACCAAAAAATTGGAAGGATTGGTCAGAGCATTGAAGTCTTCCAGGACGGAAATGCAGGTCATCAAGATTCAGTTGGAGCAGCAAATCTCTCACTTACAAGCCAAATTGCAGCCTGAAACACCCCCAGAGGTACGAGCCCAACATGTTGCACTAGTGATCAAGGCTACCAACACCATTATGGGACAAATTTCTTAGGGCACCCGGTTACTCGAGGACGCCATGCAGGTTTGGACCAAGATCCAGCGTGATCCGATCCTCCAAAAAATCAATCATGACTTACGACAGAAGGAGGAAGCTTTCGAGCAGATAGAGGATACATTACCTACCTTGGTCCCTACATAGTGTTTGGCACGACTGCGGACCAACAACGCCCTCCAAGATGAGATTGAGGGACTCCGCCAGAAGAAGCATGTGATTGGAGAGCGTTTAAAGCATTGAACTGCTGCGGCCTTCCAGCTCTCACAGGATGTTGATGGTGCTATGAAGTGACTAAACCATACACTGGAGAGTGTCACGGCTACGACAGAGGGACCAACCTCACAAAATCTCATAGATATTACGCATAACGCTCCTACTCAGAGTCAAGAAGTGTTGCCCCCATTGGTCACAGTTGTCAATCCACTGCACGTGCAGGTGGAGACCCCACCACCACAGTGACTTAGGATGAGTCACAAGATTGTGTTGGGGGACTGTTGGAACAGGGTCTCCTACAAGAGCTGCGAAACTGGTCCATTTTGTATATTTTGTATTATATTTAGTCTAACGTAGGGGTTTTGGGGTGGGTTAAAGCCCTTAATGCATTGTAAATGGGTTAAGGGTATTCCAAGAGTCCGGAAACCATAGTTTACGAACCATTGGATGCATAGGCTAAAATAGTATAAGTAGTTGAACCTTTTTGAGTTGTAGGATAGACATGGATTAAGATTGGTACGAATTGCGAATTATTAGATCTGTTTGGGTTTTGGGGAAAGGACTCCTACTGGCTGTGTGCGCGGAGATCCTCAGTCCTGTTGTGTGCAGACCCTGCTGATGTGTGTGCAGGTTGGTTTTGGGGTATGTAAAATACTTTTTTATAAGTAATATATGTGAAGTATTGTGGACATCTGATGCTATTAGATCTATATGGTTATGGTTATTGTGGACTCAAATTATATGTGATTTTGTTATGAGCTGCGAATGATATATGTTTATGAGCTGCGAATTATTTGTGTTATGATAATTGTATCTGTAATCTGATTAAGTCTGCTATGAATATATTATTTTATGCTTATACTTGGTTGTATGCACATGGATGCGCGCTTATTATATAAATCTGGAAAAATTGTACTCTGGTTAATCATTGGAAGTCTTGCGAACGACCTGGGACAGTGTAGATCTGATAGTTTCCGAGCAGTTCGACTTACCTGCTCTCTCTCTCAGGGTGCGGAAACCTGGTTCCACCACACACCCATACTGCTTCAGGTGAGACTTTGGCCTATGCAAGCAGGTCACTGCCGAAAGGGCCAGTAGTATCGAGGTTTTTTGGCAAACCTTAACCTCTGAACCTGGGTCAAGACCCCTCAGGCCAACAATATGAGTGTCATGTTCAAGAGTGACATACTACCGACACAACTGAAAACTGGTTCCATTTTCCCCCACCATTGTTGGTGAGTACCCAATTATTTTTGGAGAACAAGCTTGAAGGGGATAGCATATGCTTGTCATGTAATTTTGTTCTTCGAAAAAATCCAACCTAATACATTTTACGAGCCCTAGGAAGGAGGAACTCGGTTGCGTCATAATGACTGTGTCCGATGTCATGTAGATTTTAACGAGTCTGACAAAGGAAGAACTCGACATATTTTCATGTTTAGAGAGTTTTAAAAGAAGCGAAAAATAAAACTCTAGCAGTCCCTTTTCGTAGGTAGTCTCTGTTAGTGTTAGTCTAGTCATACTGCCATCAGTGATCAAAATTTATCTTTTGCATTTGCATATTAGGAGTCCCATACCATAATTTTCATCATTCCGCTAGGTCATGGATTCATTGATGGTAGTATTTTTTTTTATCAGTTCTCCCTCATGTGAAACTTGTTGATTTTCCTCTCTATGGTCTTTAGTCATGAGTCACTTTCACTCTGTGAGTCATGTTAGTAGGTCATAGGGTTGGTCTCATTAGGTTCTAGGGTATCACCATGGTAAAACTAATGAGTCAAGTGTTAATAAATATCAGCAAGGTCATGAGGAGGTCAATAAACTCAAAGTCACAACACTTGAGAAGATCAAAGAAATTTTTTATTCAGCTTGATGTAATTTTCACCTCAAAACCATGTTTTGAGGTGAAAACATGATACTTTACTTTTATTATCATATTTATGTAATTTTATGTCATTATATGTAATAAGTCACACTTCAGAAAGCTGTTATCTCTACAAAGTCACCACCCTACCCTTCAAAGAAGTTTTCCACAACATTTTCAGTGTCAAATCATGTTCTAAGTATGTCCATCAGAAAGAGCCCGGAAAGAGATTTCCAATGGTATATTATACTCTCAAAACTTACTTCTGGATTGAAATTTATGCCTAAGTGAAATAAAGCTCCCCTATACCCTAAACCACTTCCCCTCCATACCCCTTAAACTTTATAATAAAGTTTCAAAGTTTTTTTTTTTTTTTTTTTTTTTTTTTAATAATAAAATCCCCCCCTATGATCGCAATCGCGCCATACTTATGCGTGCTCCGATTGACCCTCGTGACTGCAAAAACTCTGATGTGATCGATTAAATCCCAATCGTTGATTGGATCAACGATCCGATGGCCCAGAGCCCGTCACTCCATCGCAATCGGCACTATCAAAGTATCCCCTCTGATCGAATCCCTCCCGATTGACTCCGCCTGATTACTCCTCCGCCATCGATCTGCACATTCGATTAGATGGCCCACAGTCGATCACTCCATCGCAATCGGTGATTTCAAATAATGCTTTGCTTCCGCACCCTTTTCACTTCCGATTCTGATTGACCTTCGGGTCCCACCACATAATCTTCCACCCATTCATAATAAAAGGGCCTTTTCACTTTGTAAAACTTAAATTTCATTTTAATTCATTTTACAAAGGACTTCCCCCCATAATTTTTCACCAATCACATCGGCGAAATCTTATTGTATAATACACCCACCCCAATGCCCCGATTGCGATTGCGATTTATAACTCCCAGGTCCCACCTAAAGGCCCTCCGCTATTTTATACAAAAATCATCTTTTCCCTTTGTAAAAGCGCCGAGAAATTTTTATTCATATTTCACCCCGTCATCCCTTTGGCTTATCCTTTACCCCTATTTCCATTATGCCAATCACATCAGAGTTTTTATGCCTTGTCCTAATATATCTTCCCCAACACTCCGATCCCAAATTGCGATTACACCATCGCAATGTGTATTTTCAAACGCTCCATTATATGTTGCAACCCCTTCCTCCCCTCCGATTCCGATTGTGATTGCGATTTGGACCCCACCTTCTTTCCCTTTGCTCCTTCCATTCAAAATGGGATTTTTCCCTTCACTAAAAGGCATAATTTCATTTTAATTTATTTCAAAGGCATTTTCTTCAAAAATGGATTTTTCCTCAAGAGAGTAATAATAGAAAGAAACAGTCAAAGGGCCGAGAGCTAATATGAGACAGAGACTTCTACAGCAGCAGGAAAATAGGGATCTGCTCTTCAGATTGCCTATTTTTCATTCATCCAGCATATCAGTGAATCTGCTCAAGTGGTCAAAACGTATTTTTATTCCTCCCTTTCAGGAGCAGTCTATTGGTTTCTTTCCTATGTTCAGATTTCAGTTCTGAGTTGGTAAAACAACTCCCTTTTTTTGTGGATCTTGTTAGCCTCCTATACCAATAGGTGACATATATCATGATTGACTTGATGGGCTATGTAATATATTCATACCTTTTCTTGTTGCAAAGGTTTTCCATATTGTAAAAAAAATTAAAAAATTTAAAAAATGTAAAGAGGGTATACCCTAAAAGAAAAATCAAAGGGTGAAAAGAATAAAAGTGGCCAAAAAAGTAAAAGAAAATGAACCCCACGAAAAAGAAAGGCCAAGGAAAGTGTGCAAGTCCAAATGCCACTACTTTTTGCTCTTATGTAATAAAAAAATTGTGTGCAACTTGTATCTTATGCCACAATTTATGAACCGTCAAACAATTTAAACTTGGCTAGTTCATCTTTCAATTTTATGTTTTAGAGATAGAGAATAAAATCTGACCAAACTGTTTAATCTTGGCAGATAAGTAGATAGGTAGAGTAAATAAAAGGAGCTCAACAGTTTAATCTGAGCCCTTGGATGTAATAAGGTTAGAATTAGATAGATTTCTACATGTAAAAGAAAAGTGTGATAAGGGTTTTGCCAGTCTAAGTGCACCCTAATAAAGAAGAAAAAAATGGTAGGGTAAAGTAGGAAGGGTAGGTACATGATGTTGCAGAATTACATGTGATGGAAAATGACTCTAAATGTGTTAATATTTACTTTCATCACAAAGTGAAAAGGCAGACATTACACTGGAAGAAATTCAAGCAAAGCAAAGTCAAAATTATTAACTTCCCTTCTCATCTTTCCCTAAAGATTTCACTAATTTCCCCTAAGTACTAAGGTATTTGAAAATTAGAGGGGCTCAAGGCATTTCCTTGACTTTTGGAGGAACCGGACCCTCGGCCCAATAATTGGAAAAGCCTAAGTACTTGAAATCATTCAACATGACATTCACTCACTTCTAAAAATCTTTTCCTAAGTAAAATCCCATTTTACTTAGGAAAATCATGCAATATTTCATAAAAACCCTATTCATAAAAAGCATAAGTTAAATACATTACCTTAATGTTTTATACTTAGCGCTTCATTCATTTTTCATATTAACTCTAATTTATATATTAACTCCTTGTAGAAATAACCTTCTCCTATTATATATAACTCCTTTTTATATAATATCCCCAAAAAACCATGTATTATAGTTTTAGCCAAAGTATTTAATTCCCACTTGTTCAAATAAAAACCCACTTTATACCCCCTTTGGCTAAAATATATCTTTAATATTAATCCCGCCCCTATGTTAATTAAGTCTTCTTGATTTAATTTACCGTATAAATAATATATGCATAGAAAAAGCTTAAAACATATGTTATATATGTTTTAAATAAAAAATTCTTTGAAGTTTCGCTTAAACTAAACTTCAATAAAAATGAACCTTTCCCGATCATTCTCCCGCATTTTATAAAAGGATTAATTAACCCTCCAGGTTAATTAATAACTTAATCCGCCAATCAAAATGCCCCCGATGCGATTATTTCATAATAAATTTCATCGAGCCCACCATATTAAATCCCCGTCAACTTCCTGTCCCGAACACCGTTCGATCAGCCACTCCAAGATCAACGGCTATTGACAATATAACTAGCCATCCACATCCGAATGATAACACGCGATGAGCAGGCGGTTTTCTTAACAGTGCCATGCCATGCATCGAGCATCGTATGGAATCGCTTCCCCTCCGCTCAAAACCGCCCTCCCCCAAAAGCGGTGCGATAGAAACCGCTTACCGGCTATCTCCCATGACATATCCACCGTACCTGCTGACGTCATTCCATTAAAATAATAAAAAGCCCACCACCCTTTGACTTTGTAAATAAAACAAAAATAACCCACATCTTTTTCATTATCTCGTGCACAGTGAACGACCAGAGTCCCATACAGAAAACTCCAAAATCAACTGTCGAACACCATTAACCGTCAACCTTGCTGAAGAGAATTACGGCCAAGCATTTAGAACTCATTCGCCATAGCCTACACCTATTTTATTGCTGTTCATTCCTGGAAACAGGTATTTATCCCAATTCCCCCTGAAACTCTGTAAAAGACCAGGTTTTCTATTTTAATTCCACATAAAAGACTGAAACAGAGTTCAATTTGGTTTTCTAAATCCCAAAACTGCAATTGCATTACTTGAACTTGTGATTGTGCCCATTTTTATCAAAACCCGAATTCATTTCTGAATCCACAAGAACCAGAAATGGAGATTCCCGTGGCTCTGAATATCACACCCTTGAATGCCCCTCATAGAGACTTAGACTATTTGCCTCTAGCAGATAGAGCTTTTCAAATCAAAGACCTCGTTCTCAGTGAGAATCCCCTTCGAATATTTTGTCGCTGCAAAGATAACTATATAAATGGCTTTGATATTATTGGATTATGGGAATCCAATCTTCCCAGGTATCTTCTCCCCTCAGTCCACATTTTCCCTGAAATAATCCATTACTGGCATGCAAACTACGATCCCAATCAAAGAGCAGTATTGTCCCCAAGTCAAAGCATCCTTTTCCCTATAACTTCTCATTCCATCAACGAAATGCTACAATTTCAACCTGATGAAGCCCTCACTCCTCTGTCCATGGGAGAATTACTTGAGAAATCTGCCAATTTATCTCAAGAAGAGTTAAATCGCCTTTGCCAAACCTTCATGTTGCCACAACATCAGCCAAAAACCCTCCCCCTTATGGTTATACCTTTTTCACTGATGTGGCCAGACTTATCTTGAATATGATATCCTCCATCATGGGTTTCAATACTAGTGAATATGTTGATCAATTAACCCTAGTATTATTATCTATTTTTACCCCTGGACAGCCCCCTGCTGTCAAGTATGACTTTGCTTCTTACATTACTGATAAAATCCATGATCAGTTCATGAGATTAGAGAATTAAAGAGTGTTCAAGTATTCCTCTATGATTTACCATCTCATGCTTTACTATCAATCAGATAATTTCCCTTTCCATGTCCAGAAACTTGATGCCAAAGGGAATCCTAGGTCTGTAATTTTTTGGTCTGCTATCACTCATAATTCCCCTGATTCTCCTTATTCCTACAATGAGTTTATTGACCTATTTGTACACCCTACAACCACTTTTTTGACAGGAGTCTCACCTCCTAGGGTCAGTGGTGATATCAAGAAAATTCTTCAGCTCTCAAAACAATACAGGGTAGGTGACTGGTACCTATACAGAAATCACACAGAAATAAGAATATATGGGTGTGAGTTATGCCCTTTCAAATTGCCAAAATATGTCCCAATGAGGCTTTTTGCATTAGAATATTTTAGACAGATGAACAATTCGGACATAGTCCATTTTTGTAATGCAAATAAAAAGGCTCAACTTAGAATCAAAAGTCAATTAGGTCCCTTTGTTTGTAACTCTAGGGATGCTGAAAAAGAAGCTGAAACAATATTAGAAGACAATCTCAGATTACAAAAGAGTTTCTATTGGGTACCTTATGACACAAATAGCTTTATTTGTGATAGAAGGATGAAGAATAAATTGTCACCATACATTCATAATAGAATCCCAGAAATTGAAAAATATGCCAATATGGATGAATGGATGGAAGAAACATTGATAGAACTGGATAGTGAAAAAGTCAGTATTGAAAATGTTATGAAAGACCTTGAAAAAATACTTGACCTAGACTATTTTGGACAGGTGCAACAACCAGAGATTGGTTCTTCTTCTGTAGGGACTTCTCAACAGAATTTACAGGAAATCAGTATATTAGCAACAGTAGCATCTAAAGGAAAGGAAAAAGAGGTTGATATACAAATTACAGAAAGATTTACAATGAGAGAGAATCCTCAAACTTCTAAAGAACAGGGTCAAATACAGATTCCTCCTACTCAGACCAATGTGCCAGAAATTTCAATTTTACAAACTCCTCTTAATATAGAAAAGGGTAAAAAGAGAGAGGCTGAAGCTACTACCCCTGTCAGTAAATCTTCAGAACAGCCTAAGGTTAAAAGAAAAAAATTGGATCCTCTTCCAGAAGTGGAATATGTTTATGAAATCCCTGATAGCCAGACAAGGGAAGATGTGGGTAGTCAGCAAACATATACAGTCAGTGGGACATCAGCTACTTCACAAAGAAAGGAAATACAAAAATAGAAAAGTGTGGAAATATCTTCTTTTAAACCACCAATTAAAGATGCAGAAGACATTAAGAAGACATTTATCAATATAAAGGCTAGGAATGATCCACTATGGCTTCAAGTTTATAATCAGTATTTGAAAATGGCTCCTAAGAATCAACTAAGATTGATGTTAGCTTATGACATTCAACAGGGAAAAATGCTAATGAGTCATTTTAAACCCAAGGTGCAGCAGCCTCAAACAGCTGCAGACTATATCAGAACTAATTTTGAAGTCTTAGCAAAGGATATTCATCCTTTAGATCAGATTAAGTTGCATAAAAAAATAGGTGAAATGATCTATTCTACTCTTACTGATAAATCAATGATGAATCAAAAATTGCAGGATTCTTTGGAGAATACTAATGCATAGTTGCAGTTGGAAAAAGCCTCTTCTCAGGCTAAAGACAATAGGATTAAAACTCTGGAGGAAATAATCATTGGATTGGGTCACAATCCCAAAGATGTCAAGGGTATACAGGCATTGATAAAAAAGAAAGATGATGACATTGCAGCATTGAGAAAACAACTGAAGTTACCAGCCTCAAGACATCCACAAACTGCAGAGGTAATCAAGCAAAATTCTGAAGAAGAATTGATGGATTTGCTCATGAAACTGAATGAGCAACTTAATGAAACTGAAAGAGAGCTTGAAAAAACGTTGAAAGACAAGCAGCCTATTATTCCAGCATCTACAGCAGAGGTAAATACAGGTACAACCACAACAGGTCAACAAACAGAATTATCACAGGTTAATCCTTCCAGCTTAAGCACTACAGAATTAATAAAATCAATGGAAGAATTAAAACTTCAAGTGACATATCTTCAGCAAACAAAGTTACAGCTTATCAATTTAGAACAAAAATATGATCTTTCAAAAATGAGTGGGGCTGATAAAACAAGAGAGGTCAAAAGATTGGAAAAATTGGTTAAGGCATTGGAGAAGGATCTCACATTGGAGAAACCTTTGAAGGAAATAAAGGAAATTCTTTGGGACAGCATCTTCCAATCAATAAAGGATGTCTGGTCCTCGATTCAAATAATGTATGAACAAGATGAATTAGTTAAACATGCTATGGAGGAAGTTGAAAGAGAAAGAGATGAATTAGAAAATAAGCCTCAGGAAGCCAATCAACTCATACAATTTTTAAACACCAAAAACAAACACCAGCTCCAAGAACTCGGCATTCAAGACAGGACAGGGACAATTTTGGAGATTAAAAGAGTTTTTACCAAAGGAACACTTATGCAGAATCTAGAAAGAAGGTGCTCTGATATGCAAGAAGAAATCAATGCCTTCATAAAAAGATTGGATATTCTGTTGAATAAAGGATTGCCCAGTCCTCTAGCTTTAGAGGATAAATTAATGGACCTTGAAAGTTATGTTGAAAAATTGGAAAAATATGCTGACAATCAGGCTAATTCCTCAACTAGTTCATCTGCAACAACATTGCCCACAGGCAAAATCCTTCATGATAGTTTGGAAAACTTGTTCTATCTCAAACATGAAGTAAGGCATTTATTCCCAATTCAGCCTACTTTCTTCAGATATACAGAGGCTGGTGAAACACTGAGAAAGCTTCAAAGGACTAGAATACCAGAAGATAAATGGTGGGAAGAAATGTTGGAACTTTTGTAAAAATTATCCTTGTATGAATTTTTTATCATTTACTACAGTAAAAAGGATAAACAGAGGTGAAAGACAAGTAAAGAGTATCATAACAGGTAAAGAGTATCTGAACAAGTAAAGAGTATCAGGGTAACCAGCACAGAATTTCTAGAGAAGACAGCAGCAAGCCAAATCATAGGGCTTGCCTCCAGCAAATTCTCAAAAGAAGGAAACAACACAACATCAGTTATCCTTTATCTTATCTACGAGACCATATGTCTCTATTTTTTGTAAAATATGCATGAGTCATCCTAGATTATATCTCAATTTGTTATGAGATACTTTTATAATTTTTTGTATAAATACTCCCTCAATTGGAGTATTGGGGGTGGATTCTTAAACATTGCTGTAATATTGAGTATTTTGGAATAAAGTGTTGTTGGACAAATTTCTCATGGCTATCTGGATGAAGAATTGATGCAAAGGTCTTTTCACAGGATTCTTGAAATGGAAAAGGATCAATAGATCTTCTATCTTATGTTTTAAAGTTTTATATTGGTTTATTATATCATCTATGTTTAATGTCTGAATAATTAACGAAAAGGATTAATTCAGAAATTGCTTAAGTGTAATATGTTTTCAATCGTTATTATTCTAAATGTTTTCTTCTGAACTAGCTTAAACAGTGAATTCTTAATTGCTCTTGTTTTCTAGTTTAAACATTTTGATTATTTAATAAGGAATTCTTAATTGCTCTTTATTAATAATCACTCAAATTTTCCCTCTTTCGAATATGGTGAAGGATTCTTAATTGCCCTTCATCTATTTTGAAGCCCACTCCATTTATTTTATATCTTTTATTGCTCCCTATTTGGTTACCTTGCCCTATGAGACCATCCTTTGTTAAGAAACTACATCCAGTTAAGCCAATATTCTTTGACTCCATTAGCCCAATGGACTAAATCTACTCAGTCATACCCCTCTGCTACTGAATTTCATCACCCAAACAAACAAAATCAAAACCCCCTGAACTATTATAACTAGCCTAATATATTTTAGAAAACAAAGCTAAAAATTATAGAGAGAGCCCTCTCTGGGTACATATTGGCTAGATTATGTACCTAAAGGTTGGTTTGTGGTTACCTCGGACCCCTTTCCTCTTCCAACAACTTCAAGGAAAATCTGAGTGATAACATAGTGGCGACCATACTGGGGAGCTGAATAATTTTATTGTTACTATTGTTTACTTTATAAACTACAGACGAAGCCTGAAGTTAGCCAGGTAGCCTTTAAATTGCTTTTGCTCTGCAATTGCATAAGTAAATAAATGTTGCTTCAGTCTATCTCCGGTCTAGTTTATGAACTGAACTTTGGTTTCAAACACTTGATTAGTTCCTCTGGTCAAATAGATATTTAAGAAAATCTAAATCCAATATCTTAAACCTCTTAAAGAGATTATTGAAGTTGTATTGTTCATTCCATTTAGACTAAAAAACAAAAACCAAAAAAGAGACTCACCTAGAAAACTGGCTTCAGAAAGGACTCATTATACCAGGTCTAATCCTGATCCAAATCCACCACCTGTGTTTGAAAATCCGAATCTGATCCCCAGAATTCTTAGGAGACAGGATAGTCAAGAAAGCTCTGCTAGTTCTCGACCTCTCTATAGATCAATATCCTATCCTGTGAAGTGGATTTATCTTGAGGACGAACCATTTGATGAGCAGTTTGAAACATCTTTATTTGTAAATTTTTCTGAATCTGAGTTATCCAATTTGGTTCCAGACCTAGTATTTCTTGAAGATCTACAATTTGAATTTGTTACTTCATGTCTTGATAAACATTTGCAAGATTCCATACAATCTGAGATTACCTCTGAAGGAACATCAAACATTTCTATGATCACTTCAGCCTCTCCAAGTTCATCAACATTCCCTCAAACATCTCAACCTCAAATTACCCCTTCTACTCCTCCACACACCATTCATAGACCAACCTCACCTGTTATTCCATCACTATCTCTTCCAATGGCAAACAGAGATGCTCCTTTAAGGTTACCAGCCAATCCAGCGGCTTTGCCCCAAGACTACCAAAGTAAAATCACTCCTTTCGATGGTTCTAGTACTTATACTGCACAACAGAATACTAAAAGGATGACCAATTATTTTGAAAGTTATGAAATAGATGCTGATGATGTAAGAATAAGAATATTTGTTCAAAGTCTTACTGGAGATGTTAGAACCTGGTTTAGAGCCCTTCTTGCAAACAATGTCCTTGACCTAGCAGCTCTTTATAGAATATTTTTAAACAAATGGGAAAAGAAGAAAGATCCTCTTCAAATCTTATCAGACTTTGGAAATCTAAAAAGAGGACCAAAAGAGACTGTGCCAGATTATATCACTAGATTCAATGAGGCTTACAATGCTGTTCCCCAAAACCTTAGACCTCCTCCAAATTCAGTATTACATAAATTCCCTGACGGATTTGATTCTGATATGGTGTATCAGCTTAGGGAAAGAGCTCCTCAAACTTTAGAAGATATGCAAAGTATAGCTATTAGTGTTGAAGCCAACCTGATAGAGAAACAAGCTACAGCCAGAACTGAAAAGAGAATGCCTTTAAATGAAGAACCCTCAGTTTTTTAAAAGAAATTGGATGCTATTATTAAAGGAATGGAAAGACTAGGAGATAGAGTAGAAACAATTGAAAGGAAATCTCCTGGGGATGGTCAACCAAGAAATATTGTGAGAAATCCAAATTTCAGAAGGAACCAAAATCAAAATACTGGAAAAACTGGTCCTGACCAAAATATTAGGCCCCCATTCCAGGAAAATTATGCTGAAGGTTCAACCTCTGAGGAACCAATAGAAGATGCTAAAATAAATAACTTTACTGAAAGCAAGAATCAACCAGAAGTTTTTTTGAGCCAGGATGATGAAGAAGCTCACACTCTTGAAACATTCCAAACTCATTCAGGAGAATCATTTGACTTCAAGGAGGGATATGACACAGCCATTTACGAAGTTCACAAGAAATATAATTTGAGGAGCAGAAGAATTGATGTCCCTGAAACCAGTAAACAGAAATCTGCAAAACAACCCTTCAAAGGTAAAACCAATACTACCCCTGTACATATTCTTTCTAGATCAGATCCTAATCCTGCCAATCCAATAATTGAAGATGTATCTGATAGTCAATTGAATAACAAAAAAATTTCCAATACTCTTCCTCCCAAAGGAAATGTAGAGGAACCTCCAGAAGATGACTTGGAAACAACTTCAACCCACAACCCCACTCCTGAGAAGGAGAAAAATACCAAAAGCACAGAAGAAAAAGAGAATACAACTTTCCAAAATACAAGAACTCAGACTGAAAAACCTTGTAATCTGGAAGCTGAAATAGGAAAATTAAAAATAGTTGTTCCATTGTCTGAATTAGCTAAACATGATGTCTATCGAAGCCAAATCAGTAAATCACTCAATATCACTGGAAGTGATGACATAGTAAACCTTTTTGATGACCGCCATAAATTAATCTTTGGCCCTGAAGTAAATGGAAAACCAGAAAATGGAGGAACTCCTCCATTTTATGTAATTTTAGGCATACATGATAAAATACTTCATAACACCATGCTTGATTATGGGGCATCTCAAAATTTAATGCCCAAGTCTGTAATGGAGAAATTAAACCTAGACATCACCAGGCAATACAAAGATCTCTTTTCTTTTGATTCAAGTCAGGTGAAATGTATAGGATTAATCAAAGATTTGTGTGTTTCACTGGTTCAATACCCTGCTAAAACAATTTTGATGGCATAGTAGTAGCAGATATTCCTCCAAAATATGGTATGCTATTTTCCAGATCTTGGGGTGCTAAGCTTGGAGGATCTCTTCAATTGGATATGTCATATGCTACTATTTCAGTGTTTGGCCAACCTAAGAGATTATACAAAGAAACTTTAATGAAGTATGTAGTCAGTAGTCAGGAGAAACCTGAAAATTTCCCCATCTACTTAGTACGCTCTGATATGGACTCATCTATTCTTTACAACTCTGATATTGATCCTCCCACTGAATTATAAGCTCCAGCAACAGAACGAAAAGAAATTGTAAATGAAAAATCTAGTGTTAAAATCCAAGAGATTTCTGAGGACAAAGAAACACCAGATACCCAAGAAAAAGAAGAAGAAAGTAAGAAACCAGATCTCACTGTTAAGAAAGTTCCTGAAAGTCCTGATACCAATTATGAACATGAAATTCTTTGGCATTTAGAATTTGATGGTTCAGTTAACAAGTTAGGAGCAGGAGCTGGAATTTGGATACATAACCTTGAAAATGATCATGTTCAAGGCCATGCCTATAGGTTAAACTTTAAGTGCACAAATAATATGGCAGAATATGAAGCTCTTTTGATAGGTCTTAAACTTGTCAAAAGATTAGGGGCAATTAGAGTATATGTCATAGGAGATTCGGATTTAATCATTCAATAGATCAAAGGTCACTTCCTAACAAACGATCCCAGACTGAGAGAATATAGAGGAACAGTTGTAGGAATTCTTAATACTTTTTTGCAAACTCAGCTTGCTAAAATCCCAAGAAAACAAAACTTACATGCTCATAGTCTTGTAATGTTTTCCAGCACTTATAAATTACCATTCTACCCTAATCATCAGTTCAAAGCTGAGATTAGACACATACCAGCCATACCTGATAATTTTAAGAACTGGAAAGTGTTTTTAGATAATGAGCAAATTAACAATTTCCTGACTTTGGAGAATGAATTTTCTAACAGTAACATAGATGAAGATATAGTCATTGAATCTGATCAAATAAATGAACAAGAAACAGACATTTCAGAAGAAAGTGTAATTCGAATACTTCATCCAACAAAGTTTACCAGAAAAGAAATGCAGGACCTCAAACAAATGGAGATAGATGAGATTATAGAAGAAGAATCTGGGATCATTAATTTAAAAGATAATCATTTGCCTAAAGGATTGACACCTCTGGAAGATCTTTTTGATTCTAATGATATTCCAAATAAACCCAAGATGGAACCATTAAAATCAGATACTAAGGAATATAACTTGGGAACTGAAGAAAATTCAAAAATGATCAAGCTATCCAAATCTTTGCCTCCTGACCAAAAACTAAAATATGTTGAATTAGTGAAAGAATTCCAGGATGTTTTTGCCTGGAGCTATGAAGACTTGAAATCATATGATACTTCCATAATTCAGCATACAATACCTCTGAAAGAAAATTAGAAACCTTTCAAACAGAAACTCAGAAGAATTAACCCTGTGCTACTCCCTTTAATTGAAAAAGAAATCAAACAAATGTATGAAGCAGGGATTATTGCTCCTATTAGATTTTCAGAGTGGGTGTCTAATTTAGTACCTACTAGGAAGAAAATTGGAGAGATCAGATTATATGTTGATTTAAGAAATGTAAATAAGGTTTTTTTGAAGGATAATTACCCTTTGCCCAAAATGGATCACATTTTACAAAGGGTAGTAGGTGCTTCAAGGATTTCTCTTCTAGATGGGTTCTCAGGATACAACCAGATTCTGGTTCATCCTGATGACCAGAAAAAAACAGCTTTTACAACACCATGGGGCACATTCAAGTATGTTAAAATTCCATTTGGACTCAAAAATGCAGGAGAAACCTTCCAAAGAGCAATGGACATTGCATTTGCTAAAGAAATTCATGATTTTCTTGTCATATATCTGGATGATTTAACTGTTTTTTCTAAATCAGATCAGCAACATTTGGACCATCTCATAAAAGTATTCATGAAATGTAGAAAGTATGGTATCTCTTTGAATCCAAAGAAGTCTTTTTTTGGTCTTGAAGAAGGTAAACTCTTGGGTCATATCATTTCCAAAGATGGTATTAGAATTGATACTGAAAGAATACAAGCCATATTGCAGATACCTCACCCTAGAAATGTCAAAGAACTTCAAGCTTTCATAGGAAAAATCAATTTTTTGAGAAGATTCATATCTAGCTTAGCTGAATTAATTAGATTTCTTAATAACATGTTAAGAAATGATTCGAGTGTTAAATGGACAGTAGTAGCCAAACAAGCATTTGAAGAAATTAAAATGGCTTTGACTAGAACACCAGTTCTTACCAGTCCACAATTTGATAGAGACTTCATAATATTTTCATTTGCTTCAGAACATACTGTAGCAGCTGTTTTATTACAAAAGGATGATCAAGGATGTGAAAAATCTATAGCCTTTTTTAGTAAAGCACTAAGGGATGCATCATTAAAACACAACATCATGGAAAAACAAGCCTTTGCACTTGTAAAAGCCATCAAATATTTTAGAATCTACATATTGTATTCCCATGTGATAGCTTATGTACCAAATGTTGTTGTCAAAGACATCTTGACTCAAGAAGGAATTGAAGGCAAAAGAGGTAAATGGATTGCTACCATATTAGAATATGATATTGAGATAAAACCTACAAAGCTTATAAAGGGACAGGGATTGGCTCAACTCATGACAGAAACAAATTGTCAGGCCCTGGATATTAATCAACTGGATGACGAACAGGAGATGGCGACTCCACAAATCAGCCAGGCCTTCTTAGACTCACCTTGGTATGCTGATATAATTTATGTATTGTTAAACTTGCAAGCTCCTCCAGGGTTATCCAGAACAAAGAAAAAGTTTTTAAAGATGACATCTTCAAAGTTTTGTATTTTATATAATTCTCTTTTTTGGAAAAATCATGAAGGTATTCTATTGAATTGTTTATTAAAAGATGAAGCTGAAAAGGTTCTCAATGAATTTCATACAGGAGACTGTGGTGGACACCTTTATTGGAAATCAACTGCAGATAAGATCCTTAAGGCTGGATTTTATTGGCCAACCTTGTTTTCTGATGTAAAGAAATTTGTCAATGCTTGCCATAAATGTCAAATCTTTGAAGGTAAGAGAAAATTATTACCCTTACCCCTGAAACCAATTTCCACTGAAAAACCTTTCCAACAATGGGACCTGGATTTCATTGGAGAAATCCATCCTCCTTCCTCTGGCCAACACAAATATATCCTTACTGCCACAGACTATTTTACCAAATGGATAGAAGCAATTCCTTCTAGACAAGCCAATGACACTGTGATCATAGGATAGGATTCTTAGAAACCAATATACTTTCAAGATTTGGCTGTCCTCAGAAAATAATAACTGATAATGTTGCTGCTTTCAAATCCAAAAAGATGATAAGTTTCTGCAACAAATATCATATCACTTTAGGCCATTCCACAGCCTATTACCCTCAAGGTAATGGACTCGCTGAGTCCTCCAATAAGAGTCTCATTAATATTATTAAGAAATTGTTGGAGGAAAACAAGAAAAATTGGCACAAGAAACTTATAAATGCACTATGGGCAAACAGACTCACCACTAAAAAATCTATTGGGACCAGTCCTTATGAGTTAGTCTATGGCATCGAGCCTATTTTTCCTTCATCTTTAGGAGTTCCAGTAATGAAATTACTTCAAGAAGCTCAGGTTGAACCTAATGATACTCAAAGGAGGATAAATCAGACTATCAACTTGCAGCAGACCAGAGAAGAAGTATATCAGAGATCCCAAGTATTGCAGGAGAAACTAAAGAAGATATTTGATAAAATAACCAAGGCAGAAGATTTCCAACTTGGAAACAAAGTATTAATATGGGATTCCAGAAGAGAGGATAAGGGAAAACATGGGAAGTTTGACTTCCTGTGGAAAGGACCTTACATTATCCATGCTTTACAAGGAAACAACACATATTTTCTGAAAAACTTGGATGGTACAGAAACTGAAGATGGACCAGTTAATGGTCAAATGTTGAAACCTTACTTTGATCCTATTTATTAGGATGATTTTGATTTTTAACATGTACATACTATATCTTTATAATGTCATAGTTTTGAGTGGATAGTAACTTCCTGGAGTTGAAGCCCGAAGAGAAGGCCCTAAGCTTCAGAAATATTACTGTCATACATACAATAAAGCATCAAGTAAAAGAAGATTCCATAGTTCAGTCAACATCATTCTGAGGGTAAATGACCTGCTGTTCTTGACTTTCCACCAGGAAAAGCCATCCCCAAGTGGAGCCAGTGTTAGCCTCCTATACGAATAGGTGTCATATATCATGATTGACTTGATGGGCTATGTAATATGTTCATACCTTTTCTTGTTGCAAAGGTTTTCCATATTGTCAAAAAAATTAAAAAAATTAAAAAATGTAAAGAGGGTATACCCTAAAAGAAAAATCAAAGGGTGAAAAGAATAAAAATGGCCAAAAAAGTAAAATAAAATGAACCCCACCAAAAAGAAAGGCCAAGGAAAGTGTGCAAGTCCAAATGCCACTACTTTTTGCTCTTATGTAATAAAAAAATTGTGTGCAACTTGTATCTTATGCCACAATTTATGAACCGTCAAACAGTTTAAACTTGGCTAGTTCATCTTTCAATTTTATGTTTTAGAGATAGAGAATAAAATTTGACCAAACTATTTAATATTGGCAGATAAGTAGATAGGTAGAGTAAATAAAAGGAGCTTAACAGTTTAATCTGAGCCCTTGGATGTAATAAGGTTAGAATTAGATAGATTTCTACATGTAAAAGAAAAGTGTGATAATGGTTTTTCCAGTCTAAGTGCACCCTAATAAAGAAGAAAAAAATGGTAGGGTAAAGTAGGTAGGGTAGGTAGATGATGTTGCAGAATTACATGTGATGGACAATGACTCTAAATGTGTTAATATTTAATTTCATCACAAAGTGCAAAAGCAGACATTACACTAGAAGAAATTCAAGCAAAGCAAATTCAAACTTATTAACTTCCCTTCTCATCTTTCCCTAAAGATTTCACTAATTTCCCCTAAGTACTAAGGTATTTGAAAATTAGAGGGGCTCAAGGCATTTCCTTGACTTTTGGAGGGACCGGACCCTTGGCCCAATAATTGGAAAAGCCTAAGTACTTGAAAGCATTCATCATGACATTCACTCACTTCTAAAAATCTTTTCCTAAGTAAAATCCCATTTTACTTAGGAAAATCATGCAATATTTCATAAAAACCCTATTCATAAAAAGCATAAGTTAAATACATTACCTTAATGTTTTATATTAGTGCTTCATTCATTTTTCATATTAACTCTAATTTATATATTAACTCCTTGTAGAAATAACCTTCTCCTATTATATATAACTCCTTTTTATATAATATCCCCAAAAACCCATATATTATAGTTTTAGCCAAAGTATTTAATTCCCACTTGTTCAAATAAAAACCCACTTTATACCCCCTTTGGCTAAAATATATCTTTAATATTAATCCCGCCCCTATGGTAATTAAGTCTTCTTGATTTAATTTACCATATAAATAATATATGCGTAGAAAAAGCTTAAAACATATGTTATATATGTTTTAAATAAAAAATCTTTGAAGTTTCACTTAAACTAAACTTCAATAAAAATGAACCTTTCCCGATTATTTTCCCACATTTTATAAAAGGATTAATTAACCCTCCAGGTTAATTAATAAATTAATCCGCCAATCAAAATGCCCCCGATGCGATTATTTCATAATAAATTTCATCGGGCCCGCCATATTAAATCCCCGTCAACTTCCTGTCCCGAACACCGTTCGATCGGCCACTCCAAGATCAACGGCTATTGACAATATCGCTAGCCATCCACGTCCGAACAATAATGTGCGATGAGCAGACGGTTTTCTGAATAGTGCCATGCCACGCATCGTGCATCGTATGGAATCGCTGCCCCTTCGCTCAAAACCGCCCTCCCCCAAAAGCGGTGCGATAGAAACCACTTACCGCTTATCTCCCGTGACACATCTGCCATACCTGCTGACGTCATTCCATTAAAATAATAAAAAGCCCACCACCCTTTGACTTTGCAAATAAAACAAAAAGAACCTGCATCTTTTTCATTATCTTGTGCACAGTGAACGACCAGAGTCCCATGCAGAAATATCCAAAATCAATTGTCGAACGCCATTAACCGTCAACCTTGCTGAAGAGAATTGCGGCCAAGCATTCAGAACTCATCCGCCATAGCCTACACCTATTTTATTGTTGTTCATTCCTGGAAAATAGGTTTTTATCCCAATTCCCCCTGAAACTCTGTAAAAGACCAGTTTTTCTGTTTTAATTCCACATAAAAGACTGAAACAGAGTTCAATTTGGTTTTCTAAATCCCAAAACTGCAATTACATTCCTTGAACTTGTGATTGTGCCTGTTTTTATCAAAACCCGAATTCATTTCTGAATCCATAAGAACCAGAAATGGAGATTCCCATGGCTCTGAATTTCACACCCTTGAATGCCCCTCACAGAGACTTAGACTATTTTCCTCTAGCAGATATAGATTTTCAAATCAAAGACCTCGTTCTCAGCGAGAATCCCCTTTGAATATTTTTCCGCTGCAGAGATAACTATATAAATGGCTCTGATATTATTGGATTATGGGAATCTAATCTTCCCAGGTATCTTCTCCCCTTAGTCCACATTTTCCCTGAAATAATCTATTACTGGCATGCAAACTACGATCCCAATCAAAGAGCAGTATTGTCCCCAAGTCAAAGAATCCTTTTCCCTATAACTTCTCAGTCCATCAACGAAATGCTACAATTTCAACCTGATGAAGCCCTCACTCCTCTGTCCATGGGAGAATTACTTGAGAAATCTGCCAATTTATCTCAAGAAGAGTTAAATCACCTTTGCCAAACCTTCATGTTGCCACAACATTAGCCAAAAAACCCTCCCCCTTATGGTTATACCTTTTTCACTGATGTGGGTAGACTTATCTTGAATATGATATCTTCCATCATGGGTTTCAATACTAGTGAATATGGTGATCAATTAACCCTAGTATTGTTATCTATTTTTACCCCTGGACAACCCCCTACTGTCAAGTATGACTTTGCTTCTTACATTGCAGATAAAATCCATGATCAGTTCATGAGATTAGAGAATGAAAGAGTGTTCAAGTATTCCTTTGTGATTTACCATCTCATGCTTTACTATCAGTCAGAGAATTTCCCTTTCCATGTCCAGAAACTTGATGCCAAAGGGCATCCTAGGTCTGTAATTTTTTGGTCTGCCATCACTCATAATTCTCCCGATTCTCCTTATTCCTGCAATGAGTTTATTGACCTATTTGTACACCCTGCAACCGCTTTTTTGACAGGAGTCTCACCTCCTAGGGTCAGTGGTGATATCAAGAAAATTCTTCAGCTCTCAAAACAATACAGGGTAGGTGACTGGTACCTATACAGAAATCACACAGAAATTAGAATATATGGGTGTGAGTTATGCCCTTTCAAATTGCCAAAATATGTCCCAATGAGGCTTTTTGCATTAGAATATTTTAGACAGATGAACAATTCGGACATAGTCCATTTTTGTAATGCAAAGAAAAAGGCTCAACTCAGAATCAAAAGTCAACTAGGTCCCTTTGTTTGTAACTCTAGGGATGCTGAAAAAGAAGCTGAAACAATCTTAGAAGACTACCTCAAATTAAAAAAGAGTTTCTATTGGGTACCTTATGACCCAAATAGCTTTATTTGTGACAGAAGGACGAAGAATAAATTGTCACCATACATTCATAATAGAATCCCAGAAATTGAAAAATATGCCAATATGGATGAATGGATGGAAGGAACATTGATAGAACAGGATAGTGAATAGTTCAGTATTGAAAATGTTATGAGAGACCTTGAAAAAATACTTGACCTAGACTATTTTGGATAGGTGCAACAACCAGAGATTGGTTCTTCTTCTATAGGGACTTCTCAACAGAATTTACAGGAAATCAGTATATTAGCAACAGTAGCATCGAAAGGAAAGGAGAAAGAAGTTGATATACAAATTACAGAAAAATTTACAATGACTGAGCAGCCTCAAACTTCTAAAGAACAAGGTCAAATACAGATTCCTCCTACTCAGACCAATGTGCCAGAAATTTCAATTTTACAAACTCCTCTTAATATAGAAAAGGGTAAAAAGAGAGAGGCTGAAGCTACTACCCCTGTCAGTAAATCTTCAGAACAACCTAAGGTTAAAAGACAAAAATTGGATCCTCTTCCAGAAGTGGAATCTGTTCATGAAATCCCTGATAGCCAGACAAGGGAAGATGTGGGTAGTCAGCAAACATATACAGTCAGTGGGACATCAGCTACTTCACAAAGAAAGGAAATACAAAAACTGCAAAGTGTGGAAATATCTTCTTTTAAACCACCAGTTAAAGATGCAGGAGACATTAAGAAGACAATTATCAATATAAAGGCTAGGAATGATCCACTAAGGCTTCAAGTTTATAATCAGTATTTGAAAATGGCTCCTAAGAATCAACAAATATTGATGTCAGCTTATGACATTCAACAGGGAAAAATGCTAATGAGTCATTTTAAACCCAAGGTGCAGCAGCCTCAAATAGCTGCAAACTATATCAGAACTAATTTTGAAGTCTTAGCAAAGGATATTCATCCTGTAAATCAGATTGAGCTACATAAACAAACAATTGAAATGATCTATTCTAGTCTTATTGATAAATCAATGATGACTCAGAAATTGCAGGATTCTTTGGAGAATACTAATGCACAGTTGCAGTTGGAAAAAGCCTCTTCTCAGGCTAAAGACAACAGGATTAAAACTCTGGAGGAAATAATCATTGGATTGGGTCACAATCCCAAAGATGTCAAGGGTATACAGGCATTGATAAAAAATAAATATGATGACATTGTAGCATTGAGAAAACAACTGAAGTTCCCAGCCTCAAGACATCCACAAACTGCAGAGGTAATCAAGCAAAATTCTGAAGAAGAATTGATGGATTTGCTCATGAAACTGAATGAGAAACTTAATGAAACTGAAAGAGAACTTGAAAAAACATTGAAAGACAAGTAGCCTGTTATTCCAGCATCTACAGCATAGGTAAATACAGGTACAACCACAACAGGTCAACAAACAGAATTATCACAGGTCAATCCTTCCAACTTAAGCACTACAGAATTAATAAAATCAATGGAAGAATTAAAACTTCAAGTGACAGATCTTCAGCAAACAAAGTTACAGCTTATCAATTTAGAACAAAAATATGATCTTTCAAAAATGAGTGTGGCTGATAAAACAAGAGAGGTCAAAAGATTGGAAAAATTGGTTAAGGCATTGGAGAAGGATCTCACATTGGAGAAACCTTTGAAGGAAATAAAGGAAATTCTTTGGGACAACATCATCCAATCAATAAAGGATGTCTGGTCCTCGATTCAAATAATGTATGAGCAAGATGAATTAGTTAAACATGCTATGGAGGAAGTTGAAAGAGAAAGAGATGAATTAGAAAATAAGCCTCAGGAAGCCAATCAACTCATACAATTTTTAAACACCAAAAACAAACACCAGCTCCAAGAACTCGGCATTCAAGACAGGACATGGACAATTTTGGAGATTAAAAGAGTTTTTACCAAAAGAACACTTATGCGGAATCTAGAAAGAAGGTGCTCTGATATGCAAGAAGAAATCAATGCCTTCATAAAAAAATTGGATATTCTGTTGAATAAAGGATTGCCCAGTCCTCTAGCTTCAGAGGATAAATTAATGGAACTTGAAATTTATGTTGAAAAATTGGACAAATATGCTGACAATCAGGCTAATTCCTCAACTAGTTCATCTGCAACAACATTGCCCACAGACAAAATCCTTCATGATAGTTTGGAAAACTTGTTCTATCTCGAACATGAAGTAAGACATTTATTCCCAATTCAGCCTACTTTCTTCAGATATACAGAGGCTGATGAAACACTGAGAAAGCTTCAAAGTACCTAAATACCGAAAGATAAATGGTGGGAAGAAATGTTGGAACTTTTGTAAAAATTATCCTTGTATGAATTTTTGATCATTTACTACAGTAAAAAGGATAAACAGAGGTGAAAGACAAGTAAAGAGTATCAAAACAGGTAAAGAGTATCAGGGTAACCAGCACAGAATTTCTAGAGAAGACAACAGCAAGCCAAATCATAGGGCTTGCCTCCAGCACATTCTCAAAAGAAGGAAACAACACAACATCAGTTATCCTTTATCTTATCTATGAGACCATCTGTCTCTAGTTTTTTGTAAAATATGCATGATTCATCCTAGATTATATCTCAATTTGTTATGAGATATTTTTATAATTTTTTGTATAAATACTCCCTCAATTGGATTATTGGGGGTGGATTCTTAAACATTGCTGTAATATTGAGTATTTTGGAATAAAGTGTTGTTGGACAAATTTCTCATGGCTGTCTGGATGAAGAATTGATGCAAAGGACTTTTCACAGGATTCTTGAAACGGAAAAGGATCAATAAGTCTTCTATATTATGTTTTAAAGTTTTATATTGGTTTATTATATCATTTGTGTTTCATGTCTGAATAATTAACAAAAAGGATTAATTCAGAAATTGCTTAAGTGTAATCTGTTTTCAATCGTTATTATTCTAAATGTTTTCTTCTGAACTAGCTTAAACAGTGAATTCTTAATTGCTCCTGTTTTCTAGTTTAAACATTTTGATTATTTAATAAGGAATTCTTAATTGCTCTTTATTAATAATCACTCAAATTTTCCCTCTTTCGAATATGGTGAAGGATTCTTAATTGCCCTTCATCTATTTTGAAGCCCACTCCATTTATTTTATATCTTTGATTGCTCCATATTTGGTTACATTGCCTTGTGAGACCATCCTTTGTTAAGAAACTACATCCAGTTAAGCCAATATTCTTTGACTCCATTAGCCCAATGGACTAAAGCTACTCAGTCATACCCCTCTGCTACTGAATTTCATCACCCAAAAAAACAAAATCAAAACCCCCTGAACTATTATAACTAGCCTAATATCTTTCAGAAAACAAAGCTAAAACTTATAGAGAGAGCCCTCTCTGGGTGCAGATTGGCTAGATTTAGTACCTAAAGGTTGGTTTGTGGTTACCTCGGACCCCTTTCCTCTTCCAACAACTTCAAGGAAAATCTAAGTGATAACAGATCTATTTCCCACATTTCTGGTCTATTTAATGTATTTTTTTAGTCATTTGTGATCAGTTTGTAAGTTAGTAAGTAGGGGAATAGTGTGGAAATCAAGGAGGACGCTCTGCACTCCATTGTAACAGTTTGACAGGGAATTAATAAGATATGCAGCTCTGATTTATGGGATCCATGTGGTATGAGTTTTAGCATTTGTTCTCTCCTTTGTGTTCATATGTAAAATTTTTATGTGTATCATTCATTCATAAACATCTATGGTTGAATGCTTTCAAGACAGATAGGTAGAATCCATTTTTATGCTCTGCCTTGGGAAATCATTCAATATTCTGTGTTTTCTTCTGTTTGAAAAGGATCCATCTTATATGCCCTTTTCAGCTCCTCACCAGTCTTACCATCCCATCATTATTTAAACTTAGTTGCTAAAATTTCCTGCCTACCTTGCCCCATGAAATACCCTATATCCCTAATTTAATTCCCCTGTTTCAAAATGTGTCATTTGTCTATACAACCTTGAAAAATTCATTTATAATATTTTCCCATTATTATACGTAGCCTAAAATCAGTTCATAATTGTAATTTGTTGAATATCCTTTTACGGAGAGAGCCCTCTCCTGACCTTGTAGGGCTAGCTACAAGGTTGAGCGTGGTTTAGATGTTACCCTGATTTTCCTTTCTTCAGCCTAAGGTTCAGATCAGGCGCTAACAGTCTCACAGATCCGAAAAGGTAGAAAATTGTGTATGAGAGAACCTCTTAATCACGATAGGCTAAGGTATTATTTTTTCGAAAATAATCTATCCTAGCCCAAAAAAGAGGTAAACATATACTCGGTAGATATCATTTCACAACCATTTAATGAGTTCAAAACGACAAGAGTCTCAGAAATATTTTCAGTTTTAGAGAGTTATAAAAGATTTTAAAGATGACTCCAGTATTGAATTTTTCATGTTTTTACTGAGTCCAAAAAAGTATAAAAATACAACGCGTTACTTCATCATTTTTTACGCTGAAAACCTTTCATTGCACAAGGGATGCATGTAAAACCCATTTCTCGAAATAACATGGCGAAATATTTGAAAAATATGTTTTAAAACCTAATTAGGGTTCTGAAATTTTATAAAATGCCAAAAATGGTAAAAAATAATTACTTTTCACTTTTACTTCTTGTGGACAATAGTTACCCTTTCTACACTGTGATTTTGCGGCGGCGATAGTGGGAAATCCGGAAGACCAATCTCGAAACCCTCAGTTCCAAGTAAGAGCTAACATCCTTCCCTGCATTTCTATTGTACTTTCAATACCTACAACCCCAAATTTGGAAATATATGGGGGAAATTGCAAAAATTAGGGCCCAGTAGTTGGCGCGAGTATCGAGCACGAACTCGTGCCAATCGCCTAAAATTTTGAACTGGGGAGCGCCAACCACGGAGACCATTTTAAGCTTATAAATGCAAGAAAATAGTCCCATTTTCACCAATCAGAAGCTTTGAATTTGGCTAATGACATTCATATGAACGTGTTTGCAGGTGTGAAGCGGAAAAATGATGATTGAATGGAAAGAACGAGAACACAGTGAAGAAGATGAACATGCCATGGATAATGAAATATGCATGGAAGCTCTTAGAGATTGTGGACTCAAGAAATTATTAATGACACCGTGCCTTAGAGCTCAACCAAAGCTGTTGCAGTGTCTAATCAGTATTTGGGATGAGGATCAGGAAAAATTCATTCTTTGTGATCAAGAACTTGAGATTGAGGTCTCAGACATTTATTTCATAACTGGATTATCACAGAGAGGGGTAGCACCAATCCTGACTGGCACTCGGCCCACCATGGAGAACATGAGCATGGTAATTGATAGGGTATGTCCAGGGGCATGGAAAGGATCAGGAAGCGGGAAAGTGGATATCCAGACAATCACGGATTTGGAACTAAAGGTAGTGCTACACACCATCACACGAACTGCAAGATCATAGGCACCGCACGAGGCCACAAATACACAACTACTTCTTGCTGTAGATTTCTTGACACCGACCCTCTACAACTTGGCAGAGGGAGTGGCAATCAACATGAAGCGTCAACTAACAAAGTGCAAGAAAGCCAAACTGAAGCAGTTTGGTTACAGGTCTATTCTGGTAATGTTCATCCTGGAACGACTACCAATTTTCCAGCGTTAGGAGGTGATAGTCCCGACACCACCAGCACAGGAGCCACGAATGGCCCGTTGGACAATTCTGATGCCAAGGTCAGGGGGTGGTCAACAGATGTCCTGGAGACTGGAGTTCTTTGATTGGCTCCACCGACAACTCATTTTCATGGAGGACTGGCCCTACTCAGGCACTGATTTACTGGTGATACAGATCTCCCACTCCCAGAAGGAGAGGATTGGGATGAAGTACTTGGTAAGACTCATTTTTTATTTTCATGAGTATTATGATTTTTTTTGTTTATGCATGTTCTGACATTAAATCCATGTAATTGTATATGTTTTCGCAGAGAAACCTGCAGGTATGTCCCCGATAGCATGGAGAGTTCCTCGTGGCTTTGATGTGGTCCCTGAGGGAGGCGAGGAAGAGGAAACCATACGCAACTTGGAGGGAATCTCTCATGGGATCTTAGACTATGCGTGATTCGATGATGTTCCTCGCGCATACCAAAGACACACTATAGGGGTGCCAAACTGAATTCACCACTTACTGAGGCGGCTTGTATGGGCAGTGATGTGTTATCATGGGCGTCACGCTGAGTATACACCTAGGTTTTATTTCTGCATATTTTGAGAGACATGATGTCTCATGATGTAACCTAAACATGCATATTTTTTGAACTATTGATGCACACGGATGCAAACACTCGATAAATATATACATCTATTTTACTTTATGGATCTTTTTCATGTGATGATGATTTTACAAATTATGCAAATGTCTATCTAATACAATGTTAGCTATTGTATTAGTCAATGCATTCATTCATCTAGGAATATTTTGATATGTAATGTAATCAAAATGTCTTTCCAATAAACGAACACGCAAATATAGCCTTAAGACGTGAGGGTTTCTAATAGAATAATGTCCATTAAGTTGAAGAACAACAAGTTGTGAGTCTAGGTTAACAATCAATGCACGATTTTCGAGGGAAATGACCTCGGTTAATAGTTCAATGACAACACTATATTCAATGACATTGTTTGTAGTTCGTCCTAGACAGATACCTTGAAGGTCTATCAACTCACTAGCAGGATCATAAATCACCCAGGTTGCTGAAAACATGTTTCGGGTACTGCAGGAAGCAGCATCTACGAAACTGACATAAGGGGTAATAGACATCTTCACAACAAGCAACGATCCAATAAGTAGGAAAACGCTCGCAAAGCACACCAAGCCAAAAATGTACAAAAATGGAAATAACATATATGTACAAAAACACATCTATGAATGACTCATGCATAATATTTTTTAAGATACAACCCATTTCTGGGCTGATCCAGAGGATGACCTTCATAATCAATGAGCTAATAGGCCCCATTCCGTAAGACACGTTTAACAATGTAGGGCCCATGCCACATGGGTTGAAATTTTCCTGCCCCCAAGTTATCATGAGCTTGGTCGTATAGGAGGACGAGGTCTGCTTCTACAATGGAACGAGGGGAAACCGACTAGTCAAAATGAGCTTTGACACGATTTTACTGTGCTTCAATGACTAAAGCAGAAAAGCGGCAAGTTTCATCAAGCCTCTCTAGATAGAGAAGATGCTCTTTTTCGGGTGAAGTATTTGGCAGCAATTCAATAGCTAGCTTGAGTGAAGGTATCTCACATTCAATCGGAAGGGTAATGCGATGATTCTTTAGAATCTCTTTTGTTGAATTAAAAAGCTTCGTTCTATTGTCGGCGGAGTAATATTAGTAAGACCCAGCCATTGAGTTAATGGAAGGAGTTCAGTGCCAAACTATAGTGAAAAACCCGAGTTAAGCGCAGTTCATTAACCAGAAGTGGGTTTCAGAAAGAAATACCGCCTTTGTCGCGCCGCTTTTGGCCCAGAGCGAAACCACGCCAAAAAAATGCGATCCAACAATATTTGGGCACATCATCTCCCAAATACCACCCATATCACGCAAATTTCATGTGTTAACCCTCGGCCTTTGAAAAAACGTGATATTGACGAGGATCGTTCGATCTAGAGAATGTTAGATCTGACGGCAATCGCGCAGTGAAGTGCACGAGGGATAAATCGAGGTATGGTCCGGCAGTTTTACATTATTAAATGTTTATTTAATTCATAAAAGGGTGAGTAATGGATGCGTGGGGCCCCATTGAATGAAATGTATGTCGCGTTGGTAGAATAAATGGGTTTAGTGATATAAGTTTGAAGGTTGGTGGTTCTTAAAGGAATAGGGCCATTGTTATAACATTTTATGACTAGAGTGATAAGGTTTGCTTAAGAATTTTTAAATGTGTTCCCCTATATCACATTAAACTTTAAAGATTTGTTTGAGAGGTTTGAATATTATTGCAAGGATAACATTGTTAAAAGCGCTTTGGAGGGGAATATAATTACAAGCACTTATTTCAAAGATCCACAGTCATAATATATTTGTGGTATCAGAGCATAAAGACGGATCACCCTAGTAACATTTTCCTTGTAAATTCCTAAACTCTGGAAGATGATGTTCAGAGTTTGTTAGGCTGGAAATAAAATTTTGTAAAGTAGAAGTTTGACCACAGTGGCTTCAAGAAGATACACAAGGGCCAATCCTGATCCAAATCCTCCCCCTGTGTTTGAAAATCCTAATCTCATTCCAAGAATATTTAGAAGACAAGAAGGATCACTAAGTCCTAGACCTATTTTCAGATCCCATACCTGGCCCAGTGAATGGTTGTTTGTAGAAGATCTTTCTTTTGATGAGAGTTTTGAGCTTTCTTTGTTTAAAATTAAGTCTAAAACTGCACTTGATGACACAGTTTTAGATCCATAATTTCTTGTAGATATCGAAGTTCAAAGGGAAAATACATCAATTGATGATTATATTTTGAATTCCCCTCAGTCATCTATCACTGTAACTAATATCCCTGAGCCTTCATAGTCATCATGAACAACATTTCCTCCTCCTAATTCATCAACATTCCCATCAGTCAATTCTCAGCTTTCATCGCGTCCATCAACACCTCACTTGAATCCTTGTACTACAAACACTGTTATAAATCCACCTCGACTCATGGCTGCCCGCTATGCACCCCTAGTTTTACCTCAGGTTTTGAATGATATGCCTGCTGATTATCAAAGTAAAATTCCTATCTTTGATGCCACTCAAAGCATCACATCCCAGCAGCATGTTGATAAGATGAACGAATTTTTTGATCAACGTGAGGTAGAGGCAGAGAATGTAACCACAAGATTGTTTGTCCAAAGCTTTGGAGGTGAAGTTAGAAAGTGGTTCATAGCCTTACCAGCAGGCTCTATTCACACTTTGCAGGAGTTACATACACATTTTTTAGACCGGTGGGAGGTAAAGAAGAACCCACTCCAAAATTTTTCTGAATATGAAAATATTAAAAGGAATGTGGGTGAAACTGTACAGGATTATTGTCTAAGATTTAATGTTGTATACAATGCTATTTCGGAAAACCTGAAACCTCATGTGGGATTAGCCTTGCTTAAGTTTCTAGATGGTTTCGATGCTGATATGGCATATCAGCTACGAGAAATAGATCCTACCACACTTCAAGACATGCAGAAGATAGTTGTGAGTGTAGAAGCGACTTTACTGGCCAAAAGAGCGCAGAATAGAGCTGAAAAGAGAGTAACGGTGAAAGAAGAAGCCTCTCCTTCAGATAGCAAGAAGGAAACTTTGATCCGGACAATGGAAAATATGGTTGATCGATTAACGATTTCAGATAGGCCTGAAACACAAATAAGGAATCCAAATTTCAGAGGACAGCAGCCACAATTCAGAATTAAACAAAGAGAACAAAGAGCGTAGGACCAAGCAGCACCACAACATCAGATCAGAACTCCATTGCAACAAAATTACATTCAGGGAATGGAGACAGATGATGATGATGATCCTGTGATTGAAGCCAACCACTTCTTCACCGCCGATGGTGCACCAATTTTTCTCACAGAAGATGAAGAATACATAATTTGATGCCTAAAGCCATTATGGAGAAGTTAGGACTTGATATTACCCGCAAATATCATGATTTTTATTCTTTTGACTCAAGTAGGGTTCATTGTATTGGTCTTATCAAAGACTTGGTAGTGTCTTTAGATCAAATCCCATCAAAGAATGTTTTGATGGATGTAGTTGTTGTTGATGTTCCACCACGGTTTGGAATGCTTCTATCTAGGTCTTGGGGTGCAAAACTTAAAGGAACCATGCAGCTTGACTTCTCTTATGCCACCATTTCCGTGTTTGGCCAGTTAAGAAAACTATATAGGGGGGAAAAAATGAAATATATGATCACTAGCAAAGAGAAGCCAGTAAATCATCCCATTAATGCATTCCACACAGATTTAGAGTCCTTTGTCTTATATTCAGATGGTGGTTTGAATGATGAGAATGTTCAGTTGGTATAAGTAGATGAAATACCTAAGGATTTAGAGAATTTGAGGGAAGTCCTCAAATAGGAAAAGGATAAAGCAGCAAGCACTTCTGAGCCTCCCGCCTGCCAGCAGCAAAAGGATAGTGAACAGCAGAAAGATGCAGAACTCAGTCAAGATAAAGTAGAGAAAGAAGCAAAATTTCAGCATCTAGAAGAAGAGGAAGAATGCCTATGGAGCATGGACTTTGATGGAGATGTTGGTAAGGATGGTGTTGGTATTCGAATATGGATCCAGAGCCCTATTTTCCAGCTTGAAAAGGTTCCTAGTAATGTTAGAGTATGTGCTTATAAGTTGGCTTTTGACTGCTCTAACAATGAAGCGGAGTATGAAGCTTTGATTGCAGGTCTGAAAATTTTGAAGAAGCTAAATGCAAAAAGGATTTCTGTCTATGGAGATTCAGAGTTGATAATCAAACAAGTCAAAGGAGAGTACCAAGAAAAACATCCACGATTGAGGGCCTATCGAAATGTAGTCCTGGACATCTTGAAGACATTTCCTGAGTACACTTTGACTGCAGTACCCAGAATGCAGAATATTATTGTTGATTCTCTTGCCACTACTGCAAGCAACTTGAAGATTCAAATGAACTCCAATAACAAGTTTGAAATTTATGTAAAACATAGGCCTACTATTCCAGACAATTTAAGGTATTGGCAAGTGTTTTGGGATGACAATGAAATCAATGCTTTTTTGCAGAGTGAAGGAAAATTCAAAGATACTCCCATGGAAGGTGATTATGAGATTGATGATCAAGAAATTCAAGCAAATCAGATGGACATATTGCAGCTAAAAGATAATGTAATTCCTAGAGGTCTCATACCTTTAGAGGAGCTTTTTTATCAGGATGATGTTGCTAAGAAACCAAGTTTAGTGCCTACTGAGAAAGGAGTTGAAGATGTGAACCTTGGGAAAATAGACAACCCCAAGTTTGTGAAGTTTTCAAAGGCATTATCCCCTGAGGTAAAGGAACAGTATGTCAAGTTACTTTCTATATTTTCTGATGCATTTGCATGGGATTATTTAGATTTGAAGGTGTATGACAAGAACATAATTCAGCATACTATTCCCATCAAGCCGGATCAGAAGCCATTTAGACAGAAGCTAAGAAGGATCAACCCGAAGCTGCTGCCATCCATTGAAAAAGAGGTAAAAAGATTGTACAAAGCTGGTATCATTGTTCCAATAAGATTTTCTGACTGGATTTCAAATTTGGTCCCAGTACGTAAGAAGACAAGAGAGATAATATTGTGCATAGATTTTTGGAATCTGAATAAAGCATCCTTAAAGGATAATTATCCACTTCCAAAGATGGACCATATTCTGCAGAGAGTAGTTGGAGCATCAAGGATGTCACTACTTGATGACTACTCAGGCTATAATCAGATCTTGGTGCATGAGAAAGACCAAGACAAAACTGCCTTCAGAACACCCTGGAGAACCTTCCATTATGTCAAAATGCCATTTGGACTGAAGAATGCTGGAGCCACTTTCCAGCGAGCAATGAACAATTCTTTTTCCAATGAAAAAGATGTTTTTATTGTTGTTTATTTAGATGATCTGACAGTGTTTTCTGGTTCTTATGATGAGCATTTGCACCATTTGAGGGTTTTGTTTCATTTTCCACTATAAAGAACAGTTTAAACAGGGTTAGGACCTACTGTATATCAGTAACCTTCTCTGGCTGAAAAATCTTTATTTAAATGTTTTCTTTCAACTATGTTATTTGAAAATGATTTAATTCAGTCTAAGTACAGGGATGCTGGCGTTCCCTCATCTTTTTGTCACAGTTGAATGTTATTTTTAAATGTTACGTTCAATATATGTTGTGTGAAGATGAATTGAGGAAATCAAGGTTAGCCCTGAGTCCCTTTCTTGTTTGCTCAACTATTTGATTGTTTCCCTTAGGATGTGTTAAAAGCTGACTAGTTTCGAAGTACTTATCAGATCTTAGACCATTCTGTGTGATATTTGTGTTTCCCTTTGTTTTTATATGTTTTCTATTAGAAGTGTATCAAAGGCTGGATAGTTTCAAAGCACTTACCAGATCCTAGTTTGCTTCTACGTTTTTCTTAAGTGCCTGGTCAAAGGCTGGCTAGTTTCAAAGTACTTACCAGATCCTGGGCTGCTCTTTTTTTTGCATCTGTCATTTCCATCTCTTATTGTATCACTCCATTCCATAAATAAAACTTTAAAGAGATCCTTAGGCATAGATGACTTGCCCCATAGATCACTCTTGAACCTGAATGTTTCAATTAAATCCTCTTATGACTCCATAGCCCAATGGATTGAAAACTTGCCAACATCTTTCTTTTTTATCAGAGTTTACTCTTTTGCTTGCAACTTCTCACCTTTGAACCTGTTTGCATATAGATCTTTCCGCCTCAGACAGAAACTATGTTCAACCATCTGAAAAAACCAAACCAAACCCTTGGACCTCATAACTAGCCTAATATCATTATTCTAAACTTCAAAGACAATATCCATCTTTGTACATATTGGAGAGATCCCTCTCTGGATTCAGGAGGGCTAGATCCTAGAATCCCAAATTTGGTTGAAATGATGTTAACTTTGTGATCGGACTTTGCCAATCTTGCTTATTACAAAGACCTAACATGATGTAAGTATGATTCCTTGGTGATAGGAAGGTCATAGAGTCATGTACGTCATTGGAAAATATGTTTGAACATTCAGCATGAACTCAGGGGGAGCATGGTAACTTCAGTATACATCAGTTCTACAACGTCCTTTGCCCTTGATGTCAAAGGGGGAGAGTGACATGGTGTTTGAATAGGGGAGAATATCATTATGCTTAATGTATCTATCTGTTGTGGTGATCAAACACCATCGTGGTTGCCATCAAGTCCAAAGGGGAAGATTGTTGGCAATATGATGCAGAGTGTTGTCCTTGATGGCAACCCACTTGATGAAGATGATGGAAAACTACTTAATGAAGTTGTTCTTGATGCTTGATGAGTTTATTAATGATGTAAATTGAGGTCTGCTGCCAAACTTAGTATCAGTGGGAAAGAAATATCAATGAACCAATGATGAGCAGTGTGTATAATAAAGCATACGTTTGCCTAGGAGTAGTAGCGTATGCACGCGGAAGGTACATGCTGTCAGATACTCAATTCTCTCTAAAAGAATAAACTGTGTTACTACCATGGTATTGACCCATTGTATTGAGCGCTGGATTGTCTATGTGATCCCGTCCAGGAATACCATCGGAAGTTGTGTGGTTTTGGCTCATGGTATTGTCAAAGTCTAGATCTATTTAAGGAGAAGAAATTCATTGTGCAATTGGTGTGCATGAGTCTGGGTTTGAATATATACTTCACTCTGAAGTATGTCTGAATGGAAAGGGTAACAGTTTGATGATAGATCTGAATCTATGATGCACCTATGAAGAAAATGATGAAGAGGGATCTCTAGATCTGAAATGTATATGTATTTTCTAGATCTGTTTGTGGAATGATTAGATCTATGATCTGGTGAACATCTATCTGAAGTGAAGGGTAAAATCTGAGATATATATATGTTTTGAAGAATTGTGCTGCCCCATAATCTTTGAAGATCTATATGCTTGTTTGCAGCAGAGGAAGCGCGTATATACGCGGGTTCAATTCAGCGAAAGCGCGTATGGAATGTGAAACCAGTTCTGAAGTATATGAAGATGTATACGTGGGTTGATATGCATGGAAGCGTGTATATACGCAGGATCAGTGAAAGGAAAGCGCGTATTAAAACTAGGGCTTGCTGAAGTTTGTGGTATGAGATGTCTGATCTGTTCTGATGTTTTACTGCTATCTGTCTATGATGTATTCATACAGATCTGGGTTTTCTGAATATTGATTATGCTGCTGACTATGTTGAGAAAAGATCAAGTTTTTGATTGATTGGTTGATGATTCATTGAATGAATTGATAAGGGTATAAGTTTCAGTTTGATGTATGATTGAGCTTAAATGTGTGGAGTGGGTCTAGTCTAAAAATATGATGAAAAGTGGCCTGCAAGTTGTGATCTATTGAAGCTATTGGATCCAGTATGAAAATTGATGAAATGTGGTCCATAGAGGCAGGGCTTGTAGCCTCTGGCCGTAGGGTCGTAGCTCCCTTCCAGGAGAGGCTGGTAAATGAGAGCAGGGGGTTGTAGCTCCCTTCCAGGAGAGGCTGGTAAACAAGAGAAGGTTGTATCCTTCTGCAGGTGGGTGCCTGCGTGCTGGTATGAGTCTGCACCAGCACATGGTTGTAACATGTTTTATTTATATAATAAATATTGAAGACTGAAACGACGGCAGCGGTGGTTTTCTCCCGACTTGGGTTTCCACCTTAAATCCTGGTGTTCTTGTGTGATGCTTATGTGTGATGGTTTATTTTGTTATTACTACACATGCTTACTGTTATCTAATCATCAGAAGAATGAGTTGCTTGTATAGATCTAAGTAAAGAATTAATGGCATAATAAGATCTTGTCTATACGCGAGTTTTATGAGATATTCAGTGTATACGCTAGTTGTTCTTGTAAAGAAAGTAGCGTATGGGTTTTTAGAGAAATGAAAGTAAAAGTTTTTGTTATTGGTAATTCAACACCGATCTCACCTCCCTCTCAAAAGATTTTTCCCAACAAAGCTCACCAATTCCTCTTCATCTGCCAGAACCCCCACAATTCCCAAACTCATCCCTACACCGGAAAACTCTGAGGTACTCAAGTATACAATTCATCCTTCCCATTTATCTTCCCTGAAGCGTATCCCTACGCCAACTTCCTCTGGTCGCTCTTGCTTTGGAATAAATCTGTCAAATATTTCCACATCAAGAATGGAGAAGCCTTACCATGAAGGCTGGACACTATGTGATCCTTCACACCTTCCAACAGAATCCTTCGACACTTTTTTGTCTTCTTTTTCCATGCGTCAAGTACGGCAGCATCACTAGAAGTAGGTTTTGGAATTTCTGCATCTATGAACTCCTTCAACCCATTGTCATCTAGCACCGCCTCCATCCTGTCCTTCCATGCAATATAATTCGAGCTGCCCTCAAGGGCATACTCCAATCGCAATCCGTTGAAATACATCTCAACTTTGACACCAAGAAAACACTACTGCAAATTCGAATTCCACCAGCACAAAACTCAACCGCTTCAATGCTTTGCAATTGCTCCAATTATCAATATCGCTCTGATACCATGTAGAAATTATATAAATAATGTGTTATACATCCAAGATTCTCCTGATCACACACTATTTGACTTCATGCATAATAAAAAATCTCTTCTACTATTGATCATTACTTGAGGAATTAAATCAATTGCATGCACACATTAAAACCATAAAAATTCACACATATGAACACAGTGATTTATGGGAAAGCTTAAAGTTGAAAACCCCCAAATATATGTATAATATATTTCATAGAGATCATGTAACAATCATCATACAAATCTTCTCACAAGCTCTCAGTACAATCTCCAATTGCTACATACTAATCAGGTCTGATCTAGCAAATCCCATGCACCGATCTCTGCCACCTTCTAGCCTACCTCTATTGCGCAATCCCTGCTGAATATGGGCCTTGAATGAACTTGAAACCACCTAGCTTGCACTGTGCAATCCTCATTGGCATCTCCAACAATGTGTGGTGCAAACTCATGCACCAGTATAGTCACAACTGATAGTCACACTGCTCTTTAACCTACCTCTCCACTGGTCTCCACTGAAACTGTCCATGCACTGTAGTTAAATGATGTGTTCTTCAGTTGATTAATGAGTTAATAATTAGTGAATTAATTAATAATTAATTCACACCACTCTCACTAGTGTATCAATCAGTTAGACTAGATACAACTAGCTCAACTGTGTCTAACTGAGTTAAACTGAACACAACTCCACCAACTACCTCAATCAACTCCACCAAAATCTATCACATGAGTTCTAACTGAGGTCTCCATGCAATAGCTCCACTTAACCCTCAGGAATAGCGTAATTCCTTCTGTCAGCTCCTGTGCCACATCTGTGCACTTAACTGAAGTGCTCCAAGAGAATAAGTTAATGTTTATAGTCCAAATATTATTAAGAGCTAATAATATTCAACATATCTATTTTTAGACTGGAAATCTAAAAATAGATTCCGCCCAATATGTCTAAAAATAGAAGTCCATATATTTTTCCAACTTGACCAACCATCCACAAATAGCATCTTGCAACTCATAGAATATGATCGACATTTCTAAAAATAGACATAGTCTAAAAATAGACTTGCGCCAAAAATGTCCTGCGGGCCCACTTAGTGAAGGCGACTCTTTTCACTAAGCTCATCATCTTGTTACAATCTCGACAGCTTTCACTGATGTTATTTTTGTGGCTGTCATCACTGGTTTCATCTTTTTTTTCTCCTTCATCATCTTGCTGCTCTTGACCATTGCTACTTTCTTCTTGGCCACCTTCCTCTTCCTCATTTTCTTCTTCCTCTACATCATCTTCTTTTTCAATGCTTTCCTCATGATCATCACTACTTTCTTCATGATCATGGCTGATTTCTTCATCATTTTCTTCATTTTCATCCTCTTCTTCT